>BQNB010022205.1:8517-60512 GCA_026074375.1 Tanacetum coccineum | reverse complement strand
TTTGTAGGCGTCCGAACCAAAGAAGGAAAAGAAAAGAGAGAACAAAGTGTGTGTATTTTTCTAGTGAGAGAATTTTCTTAGGAGTGAATGAGAAACAAATGAGAATAGGTGGTTATATGTTGGTATGAGATGGGATGCACCTAGACTTGGTGCATGTCTTTGTTCAGCCGAGTACAAGGGAAAAAGGGGGACTGAAATGATCCGCGAATGAGAGTCTAGGAAGGACCTTGTACAAGCCACTTTGTAGGAAGCATTTTAACTTGTATCAAAATTAAAAAAAAAATGGAATCCCATGCTAAAGAGTGTGTGTGTATCCGGTTATGCTAAGGCAAAAGGGGGGGGGGGACCAAAATGGTCCCCAACATTTTAAGGTCATAGTGCTCACTTTTGGATTCAATTTCCAAGGCTTTGCATGCATATGCATAGGTATAGATCAAAACACGTATCACATAAATAACGAAACGAGTAACGGTAACACAAAAAATTATGAAATTTTAAATATTGCCCTAAAACATAAAAACGCGGCTATTGTCAAAATACTACAACGTTTGGTGTCACGGTTCGCTCCCGGTGACGATTCTCAGATAATAACGGAACAACTTCTAGGTTAAACGGAAAAGCTAAACGAAACTTTTAAAAATTCAAATTACCAAACGGAAACGGCTAATTTATTGAACGGAAATTCTCGGGGTGTCACATTTTGGTCCTACATTGTCGATGAATAAGGCCTTTTCCGTCGAATGTGTTGGTGATCAGTCTCTAAGTAAGGGTAACTCCAATGTGTGTGGAAGTAGTCGCATTAGCATCCGCCCACCTATAGCCAAAACAAACATCTGTGAAAGTACAATTCTAGGGAAAAGAAAGTTGATACAAACTTATTGTTGATACAAACTTATTGGCCTAAGATTGTTTTCTCTATTTTTGAAATTCTATATGCGATCACATAACTTTATATTTTATGTGGAGGTTCTTCGCCTTTTGCTGCAACCCAGGACTTACCAAGGTCCGTGATTTGCAATGTTCATGGTGTGAACCTTATGTTTTTGGAAATAGGGGAACGAATGTGTGAAGTAAAGGAGGATGAAGAGTAGAAGTTCTCTAAAGGGGCATATTTCTTGGGTAAGATGATTTGGGCCAAGGGATACAACGAGCTAATAGATTTATTATCGAAGCAAAAGAATGACCTAAATGGCTTTAAACTTAGTGTTTATGGCAATGGAGATGATGCTCATGAGGTACAGAGCACAACCAAAAAATTGGACTTAAATGTTAAGTTTATGAAGGGCAGGGACCATGCTGATGACTGGAAGATCATTATCTAATGTTGCTGCTTTCATTATATATCCATTTTAGAGTCGTTTAAAAAAGGTGGGATTCAGCCCATTTAATATTGCTACAATGCATGTTTATTTAAGTGTTATGTATGTGTAACCTTGGGTATTAACAAAATATATTTCATGCATCTTTCAATGTACTTTCATGGTATACAAATATGATTATGTCATCCAACTTATTTCAATTGTGGTTAGTTGTTGCTATGGTTTATAAGGACAACTTCTATCACAAGCATTAATTTAACTAGAGGTGGCGAGATACGTAGGCCTGGTCGGGGTTTGGATCACGAATCTAGATGGGTTATTTTGGGACTGAAAAGGTACTAAAAAAACTTGGAAAGATCGAGTTAAAATAATCTACCAAATTAAACTAATTATCTATTTTGATGCCTTAAGAGTGTTATTATTGTTGAACACCTTATATTGACAAATTGTTATATGAAATTTCATCATGCACAAGATATCTAAAATGATCAACATTTCCTTTCTAAAGATTAATATAAAAATAACAAATGGGTCATATTATGTACTTAAACAGAAATAACACTACATTTGAATTTCACTATTGGACTTTTATATAGTTGACCATTTAATTTAATCAATATATATTTGTGACTAGCTAGCTAGTGAATTGGTTTCGCAGATGAATATTTATTATATAACAGAAAAAGGAAATAAAATTGGTCAAGCTTTACTGTTTTAGGAAGAAAATGAGTTTGATGCTATGTAAATTTGTATAAACCTTAGCTTTGCATCAAAGGGTAAATTGTATGTGAGTGGCTTTTGTTTTACTATGTATGCTATCTACATAAGTTATTCGACATTTGTTTTTTAGGTAACTAGTAGTAGGAGGCGATTAATTGAGCTTTGTATTAGTATTTTCATCAATTTTCTCCCTCTTTCAAACGGTTTTCTTTGATTATATGTCACACACCAAAAAAAAAATCGAAAAAGTACTTTTATTCCTGGTTTTTTCTGCACAATGGGTTGATGGGTCGACACTTTAGGCGTTCTGCAGCTAGCAAAATACAAAATAACCAACACGGATACATAATAACTTGATCTTGAAAGAATTCGTCCAATTTGGGACCAATCATATCTGCCACTACAGGAGTCGAGTTACAGACAAAATAAATATGACAACCAATTCGGATCCAAAATGCTGTGATTTTGTACGAAATACTAAATCATCAGGTTATCGTCCATTTTGAAAAAAATACTACTCAACAGAAGTAGTATAAGTGTACAAATTCTTGGTCTCAACCGCACCAAGTCACATGTTATACAAAAGCAAAACGGAAGTAACACGATATAAAAACCAGTCACTACACTAAACTAAACTAAACTAATAAACTGTAAAGATTCTTGGTCTTAACCGCTCTCAGTAGCATGTTATACAAAAGCAAAACGGAAGTAACAAGATACAAAAACGAGTCACTGAAAACTAAACTAATTTGCAACAATTTCATTGAAAGCAACACTAATTAATCTAAAATTTGCTACCTAACAAAAAGATAGTATATGTCAGCAGCTACCAAAGGGCTTGTGTCGTGATGGTACCCCTTGTTGTGTGAGAAGCTTCCCAACAACTACCAATGGTTGTGGGTTCAAGTGCTGCTTATGACATGTGAGATGGATTTGTTGTATATATATTGTGACAACTTTTCTTCACGCCAGTTTTTCTCATGGAGAAGGAATTTGTGTTGATGCCACGGATTGAAGACAGGGTATTCGGATACATAAAAATATTTGGACCAAGTCCTGCACCAGCAATGTTGGTGTTATGTAAAACGCCACTTTTCAGATTGTATACAAAAAATGCATACTTTCCATCGGATAAGTTTTTTATTAACATATCCCCGTCTTTATTCCAACACCCCAAAACCTCTATGTAGCCATCAGGAATAATATATTTTTCAAACCAGCAGTGTGGCACCCATTCTTTTTGCTTTAATACCCAAACCTCCATGGTCCTACTACACACATATCCAACTTCACCATTTAGATCAACCAACTCATCGAGAGAACAACTATAGTTTCTCCATATATCACACACTCTTTTCGGACGTTCAATCAACCCAAATTCCTCCTTATTTACATCAAACCAAATTACTTCTCTTCTACCATCTTCGGCTTTCATGTCAGTATGACTGACCAACCAATGCAGACAACCATTAGCAAATACGGCTTTACCTGTTATTGGATACGACGGGACTTGGGGTATTTCCCGCCATGAGTTTGTGCCAAATACATGCACCATTGTGCATAGATTTTTCTTCACCATATCAGGCTTATTTGGTGGCATATATTCTTTTAACAAAACACACACCATCTTCCAAGTGTTGGTGAAAGCATCAAAACCAAGGCCACACGACTCTCTGCGCATGTGCTTTTCAAATTGCAGCGGAAAAGGTGGAAGCTCATAACACTCTTTTCTTAGAGGATGTAACACAGCCAACGAGGTTATCACATAACCATCATCTTGTGATAAACAAATCAAGCCATTGCAAGAACCTTGGGCTTCAATTCTGCGTATAGAAGATCCGCAGGGCGGCCTCTTGCGTAAAAACTCCAAAAACGGGCCCTTTTTCGGCTCGAAGACTAGATGAGTTGTTTCAACTTGTTTGAATTCACTGACATGGAAACATAGGCTAAAGGTTTTCTTTTTAAGAGATATGTGATAATGGTATAGATTGGGTGTTGGTTCTTCTACAACTCTTTTTGTCATGAATAATAGTTTTAGTACCGATCATCAATGTACTATTTTTTTTTTTTTATTTACACCATATTTTTGATACACACCGGGATCGAGCCAAACATCTAGCGGGTACTCTTGAGAAGATGTCGAATATGATGCTTGAAGGTATTCGATCCATGATAGATCTGTTTGATTAAAAAACTTATCGATTAGGAGTGATTATACGTAATAAACAATTCATTTCGTAGTTAAAACAGGAAAGCAGGCTATGGCAGTTTTCAAAGAAAGTAATTGTAAGTATCTATTAGGAACATGCCGCATCGATGCTATTTCATTGCACGAGTTATGAACTATTTGGATTTTGTATTAAGCACCGGCTTTAAATTTTGGCAGTGAAAATTCTATTTTGGCAAGGGAATTCAATCCGTGGAAGATTAAGGAGATGCAGAAGGAGGAGTTTCATCAGAATCCTAAAAAGACATACAAGTGCGGCTTTCCAACAAGTGCTTATTGCAAAACCATTCGTTCAAAAGATGTGAGTCAAATAGCATCAAAGAAACATAATTACCTTTTTCTGTATCAGTCTAGTAAATCATAAACAGAAAGCCATCACAATTGACAACTGTCGATAATTTAAACGAAAGAAACTATCATTGTCATTAGCATATATCATATTGAAAGACATCTGAAAACAAATGCTACAGTCTTTAAAGGTACCGGCCCCTAAAGCTCCAGCTCGAGCTAGTTTCTCCAAACATACTATACCCATATGAATTATTAAACGATAACCCTCTAAACGTCTTGGCAAAGAAAATAGTCACGTCGCGTTTAACCCTGTGCGGAACCCAATCTGAAAAGACTTACAAGTTGCGTAAATCAGTGGTTCTTAAGGAATGTTACACACATCTCTTTCTTAAAGTGTCACGCCACATGGGGAAGGACTTTACATAGGTTTGAGTTAGTGTGACTGGGCCGTGGCGAAAAAGGTGATAAACCAAGGTTACCCCAAACAAAAACCATAATTCTCTTTTTTTAAAGTAAGGGGAAATCCTTAGCCAAAAATCATATAAACAAAAAATGCATAAAAAACACCTAATAAATCGTAAATTCAATATGCAGCAAGATACCTGTTAATGTTTAAGGGTTTAAGGTTGCGTCAACAAAGACAATAAGAAAAAAGAAACTTTAATAAAAGTGTTATTTATAATTTTGTCCTTTGTGGTTTGTCGGTTTTTTCTTTTATTTTGGTTAAACTTTCTGAAAAAGTTATCGGATTTAGCCCAGTCCAAAAGTGATATTCCAATTAAGGTTTGATCTTCTTTTTAAGATTGTTAGTTTCACTTTGCTTTGACCGCCTTTTTTTATCTTTTTATTAAATGAATACAAATAAAGTCAACTCTATGCGGACTAAACTTTTTTTTTAAAAATTCCTTTTTTTATTTTTTACGGAATTTTACTGGGGGTTAGCGTTTTGTTGGCCTAAGTTAGTCATTAAGGAAAATTGCAAGGATCGATAAACCCATGGACCTATCAGTCCTTCGTAAGTTGTTTCTGTTGGAGTATAATTACTTGGGTTTTAGGTTTAGACGTTTCAATTGCAAAGTTATGTCATAAGGTCAAAAAGCAAATCAAACTGGTCCATTGGTAGTACGGATTTATACGGTAAATAGTCCAACTCAAAACTTTTTTGTAACAAAAATGGTCCATATGGTAGTGAAACATAACGGATTTGGTCCCTGTAGAAAGAGGATTCATAACGGTTTTGGTGCCCATGACGCATAACGGATTTGGTCCCTATAGGGACCAAACCCGTTATGTTTCACAACCATGGGGACTATTTCCGTTACATTAAAAGTCTTTGTGGACCATTTTTGTTAAATTCGGGCGACCACAGGGACCATTTATGCAATTAACTCATAACTCTTGTTCTTAAGTTATCGTTCAATTGCAATGTTAGTCCTTAATGACTAACTTTGCAACTGACCGATAAGCCAAAGATTATTTCCGTAAAATATAGCTCGGAGTTCGTGAGTCACGATTCTCCAAGCAAGATACTGCTACTTTATATATATTTGGACCAAGTTGGAGACTTTTCAAAAATTTGGACCGAAAGTAAAATACTGGATGTTTCATTCGCTATTTTACAATCATGTCCTAATTTAACAAAAGAAACTATCATTGTATTAGCATATATACATATTGAAAGACATCTGAAAACAAAAGCTACAGCTCTTAAACGTCTTGGCAAAGAAAATAGTCACGTAGTCTATAAACAAGTAATACATCAAAACGAATCATGTGTACAATATGGCGATTAGGAGTTCCATGTGAGTGTTACGAAGAAAACCCAGGCATGATAAATGGCATTTTAATAACAGAATACAAAATAACTAGCTCGGATACATAGTAACTTGATCTTGAAAGAATTCGTCCAATCTGGGACCAAGCATACCATTTCAACCATATCTGCCACTACATGAATCGAGTTACAGACAAAATAAATATGACAACCAGTTCGGGTCCAAAATGTACTAGTTAATAGAAGCAGCACAAAATGTAAAGATTCTTGGTCTCAACCGCTCCCAGTCACATGTTATACAAAAGCAAAACTGAACTACAGTAATTTGCAACAAATTCATTAGAAACAACACAAATCTAAACTTTGCTACCTAACAAAAAGATAGTGAATCTCGGCAGCTTTTCTTCAGATCAGTTTTTTTCATGGAGAAGGAATTTGTGTTGATGCCATGGATTGAAGACAGTGTATTGGGATACATAAAAATTACATACGCTCGATCAGCAATGTTGGTTTTATGTAATACACAACTTTTCAGGTTGTAAACGAAGAAGATATACCTTCTGCCATCGCCCCTCATTATACATTTGATTAATATATCCCCGTCTGTATTCCAACACCCAATAACATCTATGATAAAACCATTAGGAGCAATCTCTTCTTTGAACCGACAGTGTGGCACCCATTCTTTCTTGTGGTTTAAGAGACAAAACTCCACATATCCAACTTCACCATTTAGATCAACCAACTCATCGAGAGTACAACTATAGCATCTCCATTTATCACACATTCTTTTCGGACGTTCAATCAACCCAAATTCCTCCTTGTTTACATCAAACCAGATTACATCTCTTCCACCATCTCCTGTTTTGATGTCAGAATAACTGGGCAACCAATGCAGACAGCCATTAGCAAATACGGCTTTACTTGATATTGGATAAGACGGGACTTGGGGTATTTCTCGCCATGAGTTTGTGCCAAATACATGCACCATTGTGCATAGATTTTTCTTCACAATATCAAGGCCTATCTGGTGGCGCATATTCTTTTAGCAAAACACACATCATCTTCCAAGTGTTGGTGGAAGTATCAAAACCAAGCCCACAAGACTCTGCGCATGAGCATATCAAAACGCAACGGAAACGGTGGAAGCTCATAACATTCTTTCCTTAGAGGATGGACCACTGCCAGCGAGGTTATTGCATAACCATCGTCTTGTAATATGCACATCACCCCATTGCAAGAACCTTGGACTTGAATATTGAATTTAGAAGATCTAGTATACTCCAAAAACGATCCCTCTTTCGGCTCCAAGACATAATGAGTAGTTCCAGGTTGTTTAGATTCAATGACATGGAAACATATTCTCTCACGAGAAATATTTGGATGGTACAAGATGGGTGTGGGTTCTTCTATAAGTCGTTTGTCATGAATGATCACAAGGTAACGATCATCATTGTAGCTACACCATGGCAATCTATCCATGAAGGAACTGTTAAATATAAACAACTATGATTAGGTGGCGATATATATACCGAAAAGCAACTATTAGTAAAAACAGTTTGCAGCCTTTCTTTTTTGTATTAGCAGAAATACTCCTATTTTTGCTACCTGTGATTGTTAGATTTAGGATTGTTATAGACCAATTTAAGAAGACTCACTTATAATCCACCAAACCAGATAACTATGCAGGGGCCAAAAACATAGTAAAACAACAAAAAAAAAACCTACCATTCACATACTGAAAGTAAGTACTAGTAATTAGCACGTATCTAAACCAAGTGCTTGCTTACACCCTCTTAATACAAAGCTAAACAGACAAGGAAGAAATACAAAGCTAAAATCTGAGTATCTCTATAACAAAAGCACAACATACATTCGTAGGTTTATAAGTTTATTTTAAAAAGCCGAGAACCGACTGAACCGGCTTTCGGCAGTTTGTCGGAGCGACTTGTACTTGGCTGTTCGGTTTAAGCTTTACTTAAACTGTATTTATCGGTTCGCCCAAGAGTTTTGAAAAACTCTGGCCTAAGCAAACTGTCTAACCGTCATAACTGTCATAACATTCATCTGTTTATTAACATATGTTTTGGTCTCATTAGACATCTTTTCAATCCCTCTAGTAGAGAATTCTTAGCCTTCGTCTTAGAAACTAAGCTCTCACAAAGCAAGTTATTACTTATTGTTTACGCACACTTTCTATTTTACTTGGCATCTTCTTTATCATTAGATCAATTAGGCAGGGGAAGACTCTGTGTACTAACTTTCTCTTCTTTATTCTTCTTTGAAATTCCTTGCCACTTCCCTTCTTTGCTAGCATGTACCTGTCTTTGCTTTGCACAAGAGACCCCTTACTCTTCACACCCTCTAGCCCTGATCTTGCTTATGAATTACTTGGGAAGGATTGCCCTATCCATTTGTTGGGGGCTTTGGTTGCTCTGTATGGAGTGCCTCGTGGTTCTACGAGTGTCCGCCGCATAGAGGAATGCCATCAACTAGGACATTAACGAAAACCACACAATCCTCTTTGTGCTTTGATTGTCTTATCTCAATAGAGATTTCGTATAACCTAAGCAACAAGGGTCGAAATACTTTATTTCAAAAGTGGATTATACATGATTCAGTCAAATATTTAGGATTATCATCACACCCTAACCCCAATTTGATAGTTGCTCAAGTGTAGAAAATAAATTATACTTTGGTAAATTGGTTTGAGATTTGGTACGGTGATCCGAATTATAGAAGTTGGTTGGCGTTTGTGGTGATGGAAATTGTGGATGATGGTGTGTCTGAAGATATTGACTGTTAGGTTTGAAGCCATCACCTATGACGCGAGGTTTGATGTCTGGCTCACGTTATGGGTCAACGTTATCCGACAACACGAGCGAGAAAAAGGCCCCCCTACCGGAAGCTCTAAATGTGTTTTGGAGTTGGGGGACTAGTAGAGGAAACGCGCCAAATTCATCCAACGAACCATCAATGTACGTTTTCTATTACCATCTTTCTGGCAAGTTTTAGGTGAACTTATTTAGTCGAATATTAATGTCGTGAAATTGCATTCCTTAATATTTCCGCGTTCCATTGTCCTAGTATGTAACGCGCGTATATGCCATATTAAATTACCATGTCTTCCGCTAACATTATAAGTGTTCACATTACTATTTTAACTAGTTTTAAAATATGTGTGAATAGTTGGTTTGCCCCGGTGGTTGGCTTTGCGATCTTACATTGGAACGATACGAAGTTAGAGAGAAAAAGATCACAAAGAAGGTATTGTTAGTCTATGATTGTCGCGTTTACTGAAAATGTAGATCATTGTAACAAACGATTAGACGATGGGTTGTTAATGATATTCTATACTTTGCTTACAGAGACCGAGAGGATTAAAAGCGATGGGAGGCATGGAATCGGAATCGGAATCGGAATAAAGTGTATACACAATGGATTAAAATGTAGATCATTGTTGTGATTGTGTACGAGATGCTAAATCATCCAGTCGTCGTCCATTTTGAAAAAAATACAACTTAACACAAGCAGTGTAAACTGTAAAGATTCTTGGTCTCAACCGCTCCCAGTCGCATGTTATACAAAAGCAAAACGGAAGTAACAAGATACAAAAACCAGTCACCGGAAACTTCACTAAACTAAACTTGCTACCTAACAAAAAGGGAGTATATCTCGGCAGCTGTTCTTCAGTTTAGTGTTTTTCTGATTAGTTTTTTCTATGGAGAAGCAATTTGTGTTGATGCCATGGATTGAAGACAGGGTATTCTGATACATAAAAATATTTGGACTAGGCCCATCCGATGAACCAGCAATGTTGGTTTCATGTAACACACCACTTTTCAGGTTGTAAACGAAGAAGATATACCTTCTGCCATCGCCCCTCATTATACATTTGATTAATATATCCCCGTCTTTATTCCAACACCCAATAACATCTATGTAGCCATCAGGAACAGTTTCTTTTTCAAACCGACAGTGTGGCACCCATTCTTTCTGCCTATCCAATACCCAAACCTCCATGGTTCTACAACACACATATCCAACCTCACCATTTAGATCAACCAAGTGATCGTAATAACAACTGTACCTACTCCATAAATCACACATTCTTTTTGGAGGATCTATCAACCCAAATTCCTCCTTATTTACATCAAACCATATTACTTCTCTTCCACCATCTTCGGTTTTGATGTCGAAATGACTGACCAACCAATGCAGACAGCCATTAGCAAATACGGCTTTACCACTTACTGGATAAAACGGGACTTGAGGTATTTCTCGCCATGAGTTTGTGCCAAATACATGCACCATTGTGCATAGATTTTTCTTCACCATATCAGGCTTATTTGGTGGCGCATATTCTTTTAGCAAAACACACACCATCTTATAAGTGTTGGTGAAAGCATCAAAACCAAGGCCACACGACTCTCTGCGCATGTGATTCTCAAAACACAGCGGAAGACGTGGAAGCTCATAACATTCTTTCCTTAGAGGATGGATCACAACCAACGAGGTTATCACATGAACATCATCTTGTGATAAACAAATCAGGCCATCGCAAGAACCTCGGGCTTCAATTCTTACTATAGAAGATCTAGAGAGTGGCTTCTTGCGTATAAACTCCAAAAACGGGCCCTTTGTCGGCTTGAAGACAAGATCAGTTGTTCCAGCTTGTTTAGATTCAGGGACATGGAAACATAGGCTAAGGGTTATCTTGTTAAGATAAAGGTGTTGATGGTATAGGATGGGTGTTGGTTCTTCTACTATTCGTTTGTCATGAATGATCGTTAGGTAACGATCATCAATGTAGTTGCACCATACTGTTGATACGCACCGGGATCGAGCCAAACATCTAGCAGGTACTCTTGAGAAGATGTCGAATATGATGTTTGAAGGTATTCGATCCATGATAGATATGTTTAATTAAAAAAACTATGATTAAAAAGTGATATAAAAGAATTCAATTTGTATTTAAACAGGAAAGCAGGCTATGGCATATTTTCAAAGAAAGAAATTTGTAAGTATCTATATGAAATGCCGCCGTTATGAACCATTTGGAATTTTTATTAAGCACCAGTTTTAACTTTTGGTAGTGAAAAATTCTATTTTGGTATGGGAATTCAATCGGTAGAAGATTAAGGCAATGCAAAAGGAGTAACAACGAGATAATTCCCTTTTTACAGTATAGGCTAGTAAGGGGGGTCGCCCCGCTAACCCATCTCCAAATCCACCTAACCCCCTTTTTTTTTCGGAATTTTTTTTTTTTTTTTTGTTATTGTTTATAACTCTCACTCACTTTCTTTTTTTTTTTGTCAAAAATCTAACAGAAAAACGCTTTTACTATTCCAATACTATATTGTGACATATCTGATAATTTAACAAAAGAAAACTATGTGTATTAGAGGATTACATCTTGAAAGACATATGAAAACAAAAGCTACAGTTCTTACAAGGTCCGGCCCCTAACATCCAGCTCGAGCTAGTTTCGCCAAACATACCCCAACCTTTCCAAAAGGGGAGGACTTCACCCGACATAAGTCTGTGTGGAGGGGGCTCAAGCCCGTACCAAAAGGTCATAATTCTCTTTTTTACAGTAAGATAAATCCTTAGCCAAAAAATCATTATCAAACAAAAATATGCATAAATGTAACTTCACAAATAATAAAACATCATCAACATCAACAAACCGTCAAATTGGACGAGGAACAGGCGATCCCTCTTAATGTTTTAGGTTTTGAAGTTGTGTCAACAACTATATAAGAATAACAAACTTTAATTTAAGAGTTATCTAGAATTTTGTCCGGGTATTTTATTTTCAGTCCAAATTTCAAGAAAGTCTCGAAATTGGTCCAAAAGTGAAATACCCGATTAAGGTTTTATCCATTTTTTAAGTTTGTTAGTTTAACTTTGTTTGACCATTAGATAACAGGGAATTTTTATCAGTTCACATATATATTATTAATGAAAACAAATAAAGTCAAACCCTTACTTACCACAATACCATTAGACTCTCTTTTTAAGAGTGGACTATAATTGTGAAAAAGATAAAATTTTGATAATGTAGAGGAGGGTATTTGATGATGAAGATGGGGGACAAATTTTTTTCTTTCTTTGTTTGCCAATTTTTTGTGGGTGTGTAAGATTTGGTTTAATATATATGTTTGTGTTAGAAGTGTTTTATGTTTGTTTTAAATCATAATCATAATATTAATAATAATAGAAAAAAGAAAGAATGAAGGGGGGGGGGGGTTCTTTAGTCATTTCATATTATTTATCAGTCAAACTAACGAAAATTTGGACCAGACCCGTAACCGGTGTTTCACTTTTGGACCAAACCCCGAGAATTTATTTCAGACTGAAATGATCAAGTGGTTTTGGTTGTGGAAGCAAGGCAGATTTATAAGAGCGTGACAGTATGTTCTTGTAAAGAAAAGGAAGTAAAGGGTAAAATAGTCAATTCAACACAAGTATCGGTGTACAAATTACCTCCCGCGCAGTATAGGTTGTAAGGGGAGTTTGACTATCATTCTATTAGCAGATATACAACTGTGAATACTGAACATTCAACCTTTCTCATTTACAACAAAAGGAGCATAAACATAAATTCCGACATTCCGGAAGATATCAAAAAGCCTATTATGTAAAGCACATAACTATGCACGGGTCAAACGCATAGTTAAATAACAAAAAACCTACTATTCACACAAGTACCTAGCACGTATCTGAACCAAGTGCTTACTTACAACTATATATTATGCCCTCGACATAGGCTACATTTGCCTAGAAGTACACAACAGCAAAAGTTAGTAGGTCTGAGAAGATACATAGCAATATCTTATATCTCAAACTTTAAATAGCATACATATACTTTTGCAGTATATCCAACGTAGATTGCAATATTGAATGAGTTACAGTTCGAGTAACTCATAGAACAGTCAAACTGAATTGGAGTAACTCATGTAAGCATTTGTTAAAGGGAAGCCTAGCTTGTCAGCGAATGAAACTCATTATTCGGTTCATGTCAAAGTAGTTATATATAGAAACAAAGACGCTCCTCTAATAGAGACCGAGTGGTCGAGTTATCAGCCACTAAATTGTAATTTGAAACTGAATTGTATTTTAGTTAAATTGTGATTTACAATGAATAGTTATAGTTGAATAAGCACAAAACTAAAATAAGTCATTCCTATTTTCGCACTAAACCTTAGTACACTACAAAAGGTAACGCGACATTTAATTCGAGTTCATATCCACAACAATACTTTATAAAATCAACAGCGCAAAATCATTTTTAAGTCAGTCAAGCATTTTATCAAACACTTGGCTTACACATACACGTATTAGCATTTCATCAAAGACAATAAGCACAAATAAGCAAAATCATTTTTAAGTCAGTGAAGCATTTTATCAAACACTTGGCTTACACATACACGTATCAGCATTTCATCAAAGACAATAAGCACAAATAAGCAAAATCCTTTTTAAGTCGGTCAAGCATTTAATCAAACACTTGGCTTCCACATACACGTATCAGCATTTCATCAAAGACAATAAGCAAAAATTCAACAATTTTTAAGCCGGTCAAGCATTTCATCAAACACTTGGTCTATCCACAACACAAAGTCAGTCAAGCATTTTATCAAAGACAATAAGCACAAACAAGCAAAGACAAATAAGCATAAATTCAGCAAATTTTACCTTAGGGTTTGATGAATTTCAAATTGATTAAATAACCTCCCTTAACTGGTTACAAAGTAAAATCCAAAATAAGCACAAAGAAAAGCTCAACATTAATGGTGGATCATACCTCTTATATTTGGGGGCGTTTGGAAGATCCTATGTAGGATCCAGATCGTTTTTGCTTTGCGGTATCGTAAAATCGTAAGATCTTAAGATCAGGATCGGGATCTTAACAACCATGCTTTTTTTTTATCAAATTTATATACTAATTTTATAAACCAACAACTAATCTATTTTTATAATATAACAAGCAAAGTACCGCACGTTGCTGCGGAACGGATTTTTTTCTGTTGCTGCGGTGTAGGGTTTTTTTTAATTGGTGTGGACACTTATTTTTTTTTAGTTTTTTTTTTAGCTTTTTCTTTCTTGTATTCGGCGTGTTTTTTTTATATTGCTTGCTTGTATGTTCCACGTTATTATACTCGCGCCATAAATGTTGACTAAGTAAAAAAGGAAAAAAAATGGGTCAGCCCGAGGCAGGGCATAAATTTTTTTTTAATTGATTTTGAACGAATATTGAGTAGGAATGTGCACGTGCGTTGCAAGAGGGCTGACTTGTATTCGACGTTTTTTTTATATTGCGTACTTGTATGTTCCGCATTATTATACTCGTGCTATAAATCTTGACTAAGTAAAAAAGAAAAAAAAAACCAAATGGGCCGGCCCAAAAATGAGAGAAAAAAAAACAAATGGGCCGGCCCAAAAATGAGAGCCCAAAAAAATCACTATGGCCTGGCACTATTCCTCGAAGCACTGTAAATGACATCTCAATTGATATATATAGTAATTTCTCTTTCTTACCTCAAATTCAAATCCAAATTAAAATCCAAATCCAAATCTAAATCCTAAAACCATATTCAAACCAAACGGCCCTAAGGTTTGAAACAAGCCGAGCCCAAATCCAAGAGTTATACATCATGAATGAGCAAAGAGACAAAGAGGTAATAAAATATGTGTAGCCAATTATATAAACGTCATTGAAGTACAATTTCCAGGTCGTAAAAGAACAAATACCTTCCATTGTCTCTTTGCAAAGTTAAGATCGTAAGATGAAATCAATCAAACGAAAGCATCATCATTACATACTAATAAGGGAAAATAAACAAGTCTTAACATACGAAAGCAATCAAACGGTAGCAACAAGATAATACAAACCAGACACTGAAACCAATACGAATACTAACTTGGAACAAAAAACATCGAAAGCAACTTACTACTACCTAATAAAAAGATAGAATTTGTTGGCAGCTCTCTTTGATATCAGTTTTTTTCATCGAACAAGAATTTGTGTTGATGCCGTGGATTGAAGACAGCGTATTGGGAAACATGATAAAATTTGGACTCAATCCATCATTCAGACCAGCAATGTTGGTTTTTTGTAATACACCACTTTTGAGGCTGTAAACGAAAAATGCATACCTTCCATTGCTATTGCTTTTCATTAATATATCCCCGTCGATATTCCAACACCCCATAACTTTACTCCCTAACAAAATGATGTAAATCTCGGCAGCTTTTCATCAGATCAGTTGTTTTCATGGAAAAGGAATTTGTGTTGATGTCGTGGATTGAAGACAGGGTATTTGGATACATAAAAATACCTGGAAAACCCACTGAACTAGCAAGGTTGGTTTTATGTAAAACACCACTTTTCAGGTTGTAAACATAAAACGCATACAATGGATTGCCATAGATGCTCCTTATTAATATATCTCCTTCTTTATTCCAACACCCAATAACATCTATGTAGCCATGAGGAACAATCTCTTCTTTAAACTGACAATGTGGCACCCATTCTTTCTTGTGGTTTAAGAGCCAAACCTCCATGGTCCTAGTACACACATATCCAACTTCACCATTTAGATCAACCACTTGATCGTAAGAACAGCTATAGTCTCTCCATATATCACACATTTTTTTTGGAGAATCAATGAGCCCAAACTCTTCTTTCTCTATATCAAACCATATTACCGGTCTTCCACCATCTTCGGTTCGGATGTCAAGATCACTAACCAACCAATGCAAACAACCCTTAACAAATACGGCTTTACCGGTTATTGGATAAGACGGGACTTGGGGTATTTCTCGCCATGAGTTTGTGCCAAAGACATGCACCATTGTGCATAGATTTTTCTTCACCATATCAGGCTTATCTGGTGGCGCATGTTCTTTTAGCAAAACACACACCATCTTCCAATTGTTGGTGGAAGTATCAAAACCAAGCCCACAAGACTCTCTGAGCATGCGCCTATCAAAATGCAACGGAAACGGTGGAAGCTCATAACATTCTTGCCTTAGAGGATGGACCACTGCCAGCGAGGTTATTACATAACCATCGTCTTGTAATATGCACATCACCCCGTTGCAAGAACCTCGGACTTGAATTTCAAACATAGAAGATCTAGAGAGCGGTTCCTTGCGTAAATCCTCCAAAAATGATCCCTCTTTCGGCTCCAATCCATAATGAGTAGTTCCAGGTTGTTTAGATTCAATGACATGGAAACATATTCTCTCACAAGAAAGATTTGGATGGTACAAGATGGGTGTGGGTTCTACAACTCTTTTGTCATGAATGATCACAAGGTAAGGATCATCGATGTACTTGCACCATACTTTCGATACACACCTAGAACGGGCCAAATATTTAACGGGTACTCTGGAGAAGATGTCTAGTATGATGTTTGAAGGTAATCTATCCATGAAGGAACTGTTTAATATAAACAACTATGATTAGGTGGTGATACATATACCGAAAAGCAGCTATTAGTAAAAACAGTTCAACTGCTAATTTAATACGAAAGCATATTATATTACATGAACATATATAGAGAAATTTGTAAATAACGAAAATTTTAAACCGTAATCTTACTTTTGAAAGTGTCTTTAAAATTATCAATATGAAATGCTGCCATGGATGTTATCTGGTTGCACGAGTTACATTGGAATTTGCTTTAAGCACGGGCTAGAAAGCCAAATCCATAAGTTTATTTCTTACAACTGTGACGAAAATTCTATTTTGTTAAAGAAATTTAGACAAAATCACAGTTCTAACGTTTGGTAAGGAATTCTATCAGCAGAAGTTTAAGGCCACGCAAATAAGACAAGTGCTGATTGCAAATCCGAGCGTTCATAATTCACTTTTTACAGTTTAGGAAAGTAAAAGGGAATCCTTAGCTAAAAATCATAAACAGAAAGCACATTTACTGTTCCCTTCCTATTATGACAATTTCAATAACTCAATAATATAAATTATCCCATACCCTGCCAGGCGGGATTGGGTATCGTTGTTGTTGTTGTAGTAATAATATAAACTATAATTTTTTTAGCAGATATACATCCCGAAAGACACCAAGCACGCAGTTAACTGTGAACATTCAGCCTTTATCGTTTGCAGCCTTTCTTTTTTGTATTAGCAGACATACTCCTATTTTTGCTACCTGTGATTGTTAGATTTAGAATTGTTATAGACCAATTTATGAAGACTCACTTATATTCCACCAAACAATAAGATACGCTATTATGCAAACCACATAACTATGCAGAGGCCAAAAACATAGTAAAACAACAGAAAACCTACCATTCACATACTGAAAGTAAGTACTAATTAGCACGTACCTAAACCAAGTGCTCTTAATAGGCTGCATTCGCATAGAAGCATACAAACACGACACGTATCTAAACAGACTTGGAAGAAACACAAAGCTAAAACCTGCATTTGTAGGTTTTTAAGTTCATTTTAACAAACTGAGAACCGACCGAACCGGCTCTCGGCGGTTTTTAGGAGCGACTTGTACTTGGCTGTTCGGTTTAAGCTTTACTTAAACTGTATTTATTGGTTCGCCCAAGAATTTTGAAAAAATCTGGGCTAAGCAAACTGTGTACAGCGCGCCATCAACTTTTCCTACCAAGTTTGGATTTTATACCTCTCTTTCACCCAGTCAATATATGCCTTACATATGTTGGATATAGAAGTGTGACATTCCCCTTTTCATAAAAAGTGACGACTTTTCCGGTGGAGAAGCCTATGAACTTAAAGTTGGTCCATTCAGCCTTATAAAAGGATGCAATTAGGTTTGAGAAGATAGATAGCAATATCTATAATTTCAAACTTTTTAAAGCATACATATAGTTTTGCAATATATCCTAATTTACCGTATAAAAGATAGTATGAGTTACAGCTTAAGTTGTCCACACGCTACTGAATGCAAAGTCGAGTAACTCATAGAACAGTCAAACTGAATTGAAGTAACTCATGTAAGCATTTGTTAAAGGGAAGCCTAGCTTGTCAGCGAATGAAACTCATTGTTGGGTTCATGTCAAAGTAGTTATATATAGAAACAAAGACGCTCCTCTAATAGTGGTCGAGTTATCAGCCACTTGATGAGCGGTGGAAAACTTAAATTGTATGTAATTTACAATGAATACTTATAATTGAATAAGCACAAAACAAAAATGAGTTAAAAAGTTTCATAAAGTATTAGCCAATATGCATATGGATTTAAGTAAATTATGTAGTAAACTATTACAGGTAACCCGAGACCTATTCAAGTTGATATCCACAACAATAGTTTATAAAAGTAACAGCGCAAAATCATTTCGTCAAACACTTGGCTTACACATACACGATTCATTTCAAATCGAACACTTGTATTAACACAAAATCAGCAATCAAAGACAAATAAGCATAAATTCAGCGATTTTACCTTAGGGTTTGATGACTTTCAAATTGATTAAATAACCTCCGTTACAAATTCAAATCCAAAATAAGCAGCTGAAAAATAAGCTCAACAAACATTAGCGGTGGATCGCCCCAGGGAGAGAGTGAAAGTTTTTCTTTTTTTCTTTTTTAAGGGGTGTTTGGTATGCGTATTGTCATTATCAAACCCACATTTATCAAAAAGTCAGTCATCTTTTATCAAATAACAAAAAGTCAACTTAAATCACTCATCTTTATCAAACCCACATTTATTAGGTTTTAGTGGGCCCTTCGAATCTCATACCTTCAAACCAAACAAATGTTATGATTCCATACCCATTCCATGATATCTACACCCATATACCATACATGCACTTAGATCTTTTATATTGGGATGTTTCCTCTTTAAAGTATTTGTTAGAGCAAAGCGTGATAATACCCTAAACCAAGACGGTTAAGATCGCGAGTTAAATTGTAACATCTTACGACCTCACCAACAAAAAACGTGTAGGATCGTTTTAGGATCGTGCATGTTGTAAGATTGCTCATAAGACCGTGGGGTCGTTCTTAAGATCGTAGGATCGTCTATCGATTCGATCTTACCAATTTGATAAGTTATCTTATTAATTTTTTTTGTCCAAGCCTATATAAGAGAGCTAGGTACCATAACACGTTAACACCGAAAAAGTGCTACCAACTCAGCGCCACATCAGCTTTAACATTTCAACACCAACAAACTAAAATACCCCTCTTATCATAACACCTCATAACACCACCTTTTTGAGACCCACCTTTTTTTTCTTTTCTATTTAACCAAACTAAATATTTAATTATTTAATAAAAATACAAATTATATATATAATCATAGCAATTGAAAAAAACACTGTAGTTTTTAAGCACTGTTACACGATGTGACCCAACCCAGCTGAAAATGGCCCAATCCCAGGCCTAATCATTTTTTATACTTATGATGAGATACACACTCTAGAACCGTCTCCTTCATTTTTCAACTCTCACTCCAGAACCATCTCCTCCATTCTTCACCTCTGAATATACTGTGTAAAAAAAATCAGTTTACCTACATCACATGTATGGTATAATTGTTTTCTTTGATTACGAGATGTACCGGCGGCACCAATAAGGCCGACCTATCTTCCTGTTGGCATTTGTAAGGTTTGAAGTTTTTTTCATACATTGAAGGTTAAAGCAGCTACAAATGGGTTTCGTTTTATTGCTTCAAATTCCAGGTATGTGCTTTTATAAGATTCAACTTAACATTTAATTTTTCTTATACCTTGAAATTATTTAGGGTGTATCTGATTGTTTTCCTTATTGCTTTTTTGATAATCAGGTTGAGGGTGTTTGGGATGCCAATCCTGCTTATCTTATTATATGTTAGTGAAATTAGCTACTTCAAATAAGCAAGGTACTTTTCTTATATATTAGTGAAATAAGCTACAAATTGCAATTTGTTGGTGCGTGTGGGTTCCAGAATAGCTTATGTTCTAGACATATGACATAACTACTTTTTTACCTATTGGACGCACACGTGGGAGAGTAATGTTTGGAATTGATAAGGCCAAGGGTGCATCCTCTTATGGTGCGACGTGAGTTGAAAATATGTATACTTATTGAATTTAAAGTAATTGATGTCGAACTCTTGATGGAATGAGGAAAAAGGCCGTAGTCAAATGGCAGTGTTTTTGAGCACAAATGAGTATATTTATAAGGCCCGTATTTTGGCGGGGCAACCGCACTTGGATTGTGGTTGGAGCCATGGCGGCTGTTTCGTACAGCACCTATGTTCGCATTTCTATTTTTAAATGTTGATGATCTTTCAACTTTCTGATGACCAGGGTTGCGACTGAATATATTTTTAAACTGTGATAATAAGCTGCGATTGCGTTGTACTTGGCTGTGATGATCCTTTGACTATGTTGTGTTGTCGCGGAAAGTGGAAGGATGGCAGAGTGCGAGAATTGCTCGCCTCAGCAACCGCCACGAGCGCAGACACGACATCAATTAATTTGAGCCAATTTTGAAGGGATGCAATTTTGAGAGGTAAAGAATGGAGGAGATGGTTCTGGAGTGTATCTCATCATAAGTATAAAAAAAGCCAGCATGGGATTGGGCCAAGGCAATTAGCCCAGTTGAGGCAAAAAATAGCCCGCAGTTAAAACGACTGCGTTTTAGACGGTAAATGAATATATTTATAATGTGGGCTGGGCCAGGAGCAGTTGTTAACGCGAACAGTACTTTGCGACATCACAAATGATTATATATATATAATGCTCGTATCTTGGCGGGGCAGCCACACTTGGATTGTGGTTGCAACCATGGCGAGTGTTTGGTGTCACATCTATGTTCGCATTTGTATTTTTAAATGTTGATAATCTTTCAACTTTCTGATGATCCGGGTTACGGTTGAATATATTTATAAACTGTGGTAATAAGCTGTGATTACGTTGTACTTGGCTGTGATGATCCTTTGACTATGTTGTGCTGTCGCGGAAAGTAGAAGGATGGCAGAGAGCGAGAGTTGCTCGCCTCAGCAACCTCCACGAGCGCAGCCACGACATCAATTAATCTGAGCCAATTTTATCACGTATTTGTTGAAGGATGGAGATGTAAATAAGAGGAATGGAAAGAGTTTCCGCTAACTGCCTAGGCCCAATTCCATAAGGCCTTTTATTTTCTGACACACATAATGACACACTCACTCGACGCTTCCAGAACATATCCAGACATATGTGTAGTCAGATTATACGTAAAAAATGTGAGCGTTTTTTTGCCCGAAGATATAGAAGGAAAAAAACTACATTCATGTATGCTATTATGGGTTTTGTTGAATATACTTTTTCTACCGTTGAAGAATTGGCGATGATGATAATTTTTTTATTTGCGTTGTGTTGCGTACCCAGGCCCGTATCTTGGCTGGGCAGTTACACGACTGTGTGATTGCAGCCACGGTGGTCGTCTGGTACCGCCATTGCAAAGCTTATTCTGAGCCT
Source organism: Tanacetum coccineum (assembly GCA_026074375.1). Lineage (NCBI taxonomy): Eukaryota > Viridiplantae > Streptophyta > Magnoliopsida > Asterales > Asteraceae > Tanacetum > Tanacetum coccineum. The sequence goes on along the minus strand of BQNB010022205.1, from coordinate 38,731 downwards.
CATTCGTTAGTATTACACACTGCTTTTCTTTGCACACATCGATGAAACGGGACAAGCCATATGACTTTACTATTGCCGGTGGCCAAACCACCACTTGCATATGTAAGTATACATTCGCTTCGGTATTTATGTATACGCATGTGTTTAGTAGTTCTGATACGGGATTGAGCACTAACGTGCTGCTGCAGCAAAATACGTTGGGTTGTTACAACAGGACCATTGTTTCTGCTAGCTAACGGTGCTACACATGGAATGGAAAGGTAGGATTTTAATCATAATTTTTTTTGTTGTTGACGAAATAAATATGCGTTTACAAAATATTTTAGCCATATAAGGAATTCATAAACACCTAAACTAATTTGTGAGGACTTTTTAAGTTTTACTTAAGATCGTGGTTTGGCCAAAACCCTTTCTAAAACAACTACCTTATGTACCAGTCAGTCCTCCCTTTTTAATAATACCAGTAGGCCAACATTGGGAAAAGAGGTTATGCTGGATTGAGCACTCAGCTGTTCATTTGACGTCCAGTGAACGGGATTTAAAAAGTGTTCCTATGGAATCTACGCATTTTCGCGATGATCTATATGGTTCTCTGTTTCAACAATCAGGGAGTGTAGAAACAGAAGGTATAAGAGTCAAGAATTATGTGTGTCTTTGTATTAGCATGTGCAATATTCTTAACTAAAGTTCTTATCAGATTTTTTTGTTCCGACAAATTGTTTTTATGCAGGTCAGTCTTCTTCTGTGGCTCATAAACAATCTGTTACAACACACCATTTGAATACTGATCCAGATGCACAGCAGCAAGGTTTTCTAAGAGCTACAGGTACTTTTCACTATATATGACTTACAATGAACTAGGTACAAACTAAGAATTAAAAAACATGTACTAAAGAGTTTGTTTCCAACCGCGTAACACTGTTTTCTTTTTTCTGATGTAGGTACCAGTCCTTTGCACATACTCTATCAACACCAACTATACAAAATGTTGACGTCGGTAGGATTGCAAAGCCTCAAAATCACCCTTTCAACTTTGCCACTCAGAGAGGTAAACACCTTTTTCTCCATTCATTACCTTTTGGGCTCTAACCTCTGTGTCACGTGTTACATTATGCAACATCATTGGTTCTTAACATGCTTTTATTTTTCTTATTATTATCCACAACATCATCAACCTGTCAAATTACTTCTTCTAAAAACTGCAAGACGGTGGTGCCAACAGAAATGTGAAAAGGCGTACTACATTTCCTCCTCACTTCGTTTGATTATTTGGTACATGGTTTTCGCTAATGTTTGGTGTGTCATTATTCTTTACTCCGTATTTTGTTAGGCGATGTCGCGTATTCATCTCGATTATGTTACGAACTGATAGAATTTATATTCTTATTTTGTTTACCTTAACGAATGCTGAATGAGATGTACCTTTGAACGGATGGAATGGACTTGATATATTTCTATATTTATGTTAGTAATATTTTTAGATGATAGGTATTATTTATATACTCTTTTATCTATATATTTCTGTAACTTATATCAGTTATAGGTAGTTCAAATTATATGCTGAACAGATGTAATAAACTCATTCTGTTATGATTGATTTGTTTGTGATATTTAAGGTTTAGTTTAATTAATTTAAATGTCCAAACATGATGGAACTTGATGGATGGTTTAACTGATGCAGCTTTTACGTTTTCCAGGAGTGTAGATGCTAGGTATAAATGTGATTAAATTTGATCACATGCTGAATTGGTTGTAGTAACGCGCGAAAAATTAACTCCCCGCAGCAACGCGCGGGTAATCTTGCTTGTTATAAATAAAATAGGGTGGCCTACAATACTAAAAAAATAATGTAAAGCCCAATTCTCATGGTCCAGTTTTATTTGTTTTAAAAAACAAAAAAAAGTATATGATGTCATGATGACAACAAGCAAAGGTATTCGCGCGTTGCTGCGGGGCGGGTTTTTTTTCTAAGCAAATATATTTCTGAAACAAACATACAGAAACAACAATGTTTACAACTACCTGAAATTATTCTAAAAAATCTTTTATGTATGAAAATTGGGTTGGCCTTGTTGTCTGGTACATATGCGTTACTGCCATGTTGTCTGGTACGTACATATGGTACGTACATATGCATATTATGTCTGGTACGTATGCTCAGATGCGATGCTCAAAAATTAGGTTTGCTTAAGACAGAAACTCAACATGTTGATTTCTTGGTCGTACCTGCGAGGATAATGCAACCAACATTTCATCAGATGTTTGTTTTATTTTAACCGAAACATGCTACTTCAAATATTTAGTAACGAAATTCTAAGAAATGCTTAAAAATTGAAGTCATTATAACAATGACAGGACGTTAGACGATGGTACAATGTCAGTAATTGAATGCGATTGACATCAACATCAAGGCTCTTAGTGTCCATGGTAAATCCAACAAACCTCTTCTCACCGTGATGGATGTCAAGAACAACATCCGAAGCTCCCTATATCATTCCAACAATAAAACCACTAAAGTTATATGAAATTAATATGTATCAAAATCGTTAAATGTAAAACAAAATGAAGTGGTGGAACTAAATGAAACAAACATTCGGAAAATCTCATAATAATAACTTTAATGTTATACATAAGGCCATATTTTCTTATTTTTTTGGTAATCTACTTAGTTTAAAACTGGAACAACGACATTGGCATTACAGAATGCCCAATGCTAGCAACCCGTTTATTTCCAAACACTCTCTTAATTTAATGCATACCCATAGCGAAAGCATCCTATATAAACTTAATCGATAAATCTGATCATTACCTCTGTACGCACGACAAGGCTGCCCTTTCTTCTTGTTTTAAGATCTCGGAACTTCTTCTGTACGTATTAACAGGATGTAAATAATAGTAGGACAATAGGACCGCAATATGTAAACTATATATGCTACTATGCTAGTATGTTAGTCGAGTGAACATTTTACCAGCTGTAGTTGTCAATATGGATATTTCCTCATCTATTGCACTATACTATTCATAGAATAGCTAAAAACAATATATAATGGTTATAGTCATGACAACGATGGGGACTGTTTTCATATTCGTTGTTTTATTGTTTCATGAACGACCCGTAACATTTTATTCGATTCGGGTTGCCCTGCTGCAGAAAATTTTGAACATACGACATTATACACACAAATCTACATTCGCATTTCCGTGTGATCATACATACATACATACACACACATAGACATGTAGGCGTAAGTAAATATGGCTTAGCGTATAGTATGCTAATAAAGTAGCATACTTTCTAAGTTCTAAGGCTAAAACTAAAGGCATTGCTGAAAGAAGCATACATTCTTGCAGGCATTGTAGAAGGCAGCAACGACAAAGTTGTGGTTGTCAGAATTGTGTTTAGTCTCGTTTCTTGTTGATTTAAATCTTAGTGTTGGGGTGATTTTAGACACGGATGATTTACCTCCTATAAAGGTACAGGAGAAAAAAATGATAGATAAGTTATACAAAACGGCTAATTCGAGCTTATAGTAAAGGTACAAAAGGAAAAAAACTATTGTTATTTTACACACGGCTGATTTACATTAGTTGGTCATTGATCAATTTGTTAAAGCTATTGTGTAATCATTGCACTTAGGTGCTATTGAAGCTTATATTACGTCATTAAAAATTTATGGCATAATATTATGTACTTGTCTAGTTGATACTACATAAGCTTATTAATAAATTGTGGCTGTCCTTAAGTAATATGTTTCCTTAGTATTAAACTATAGACGGTTCTTTAATATTATTGTCATGCCTGTACAATCTTATTAAGTAGTATATATGTGGCTAAATGTAATGCTAGAATTTAAATAGGAAAAATGCATTACTTGTTGGTTTAAAGCGATGTAGAACTTCAAGTGCAGTTTCAGTTAACATATGTGCATCCTCTTTGAAGCTATTGAATTTCAAGTGGACTTTCAGTTGACATATCTACATCCTCTTTAAAGCTACTGAATTTTGAATTTGCAACATAGTTTCCGCGGCATTAATTGAAGAGTTCTGCATAACAAAATAACATATCGTAAATCTTGAGGCTTTTTAAAATGCAATTAATTATACGAACAAATGTAGTAAGACAAAAAGCAGTCACTTTATGATCCCTTTCTGTTTTGGAAACTATGAAACTCATCTTAACTCATTCGCTCATGATGTGACTGACGCCTGTGCACTCTTCTAGACCTTTATCAGGCGAAAAAAATCTCGCTCCTCAAAGACAATTCCTGTAAACAATATTTCACCATACTGTTAGCCACATAAACAAGGAACCTGAAGGAACCAAGCATCCAGACCCAGCCCAAATTGGATTAAAGTGGGTCAGTTTAGCCCAGGCAGAGTCCAACACATGAATGAAAAGTTTAGCTGTTCGTTTCCTTGTTTTGTTATTTATTTTTAGTTGACCTTTTCTAAGCAGTTGTTTTTATTTTCCCTAAAAGTTAGCTAAGTGGGTAGTTTCTTTGGCCTCCCACCTTATGTTCTGGGAACTCCTAATGAAAGACAGTTTTGATTCCTATATTTTTCTTTTTCTCTCTGAAAGTTATTTCTAGAGAATTTGTCCATTGCTATCCTAATTTCTGGCAGGATTAGGAGGTGAACTTTGGAGGCTAATTTGGGTTTACGTGGTGCATCTGTATCGTGAATTCAAGTTGGTGTTTGCCCAACGAAACTCTCGAGTGGTGCAACTGTATCTCGAAGGGTTCCGCTGATCTCTTTGTTTAATTGATCCACTTTACTAGTAGTCGGCTATCATCTGGTATCAGAGCCATGGAGACCCGAACTAGTACCGAATTGAAGAAGATTTTGGAAATTATGGAAGCCGACAAGAGGGATGTGGCACAACAGATGAAGGCGATGCAAGATCAAATTCAAGAGCTACTTCTTTCTAATAACCTACGAACGCATGGTGATAGTTCCAGTTCCGGCGATTCTGTTAACAAGGAAGGAAATGGCAACCGACATTCAAATGACATTAAGGTTGACATACCTGAATACGATGGAAAACTAGATCCCGATGAGTTTGTGGAGTGGCTCCGGACCGTAGAAATGGTATTCCATTACAAACAGACCACTGAGGACAACAAGGTTAAAATTGTTGCCCTTAAACTACGCAAATACGCTTCAACATGGTGGTCCAATGTTTGCCTGAAGCGTGAACGAAGGGGAAAGGAAAAGATCAGAACATGGTCAAAGATGAAGGAAAAAATAAAGCAGAAGTTCCTTCCATCTTATTATATTCAGGCTAGCTTTTCACAATTGCACTCCTTGAAACAAGGGGCAGGTACGGCTGAAGATTACTCCCGAGAATTTGAATACCTTCTCATGAAATGTGATATCCCTGAAGACGATCCTCAGACTCTTGTGCGCTACTTAGGTGGCCTGGAATCAAGAGTAGCTCATGTTGTGGAATTACATACATACCAGACCTTAGCTGAGCTCACTTTATTGGCCCACAAGGTTGACTCCCAACAACGGACTAAAGGAAAACAAGAGTTCACTCGTCCCAATTTTAAATCCAATTCATATCAAAAACCCACCACCACACCCAAGCCCGTCACCCCTATAAACCCCAAATCACCCGTTGCACCCAATGTAAACACTGATTCCCCCAAAGCTCCTAGGAGATGTTTCCGATGTCAAGGTCTAGGGCATATCGCATCTGAGTGCCCAAACAAACGAATAATCACCTTTGCTGATTTCGAACTCGCCTGTGGATACGAATTCAGCGACGAAACCACCAACGAGCAGCAGTTAAATATCAATACCGAGGAGGAAGTAGTTGGTCCAGATGAGGGTGAGTGTCTCGTGATCCGGCGAACTTTAAACGCCACACCAACTCGAGAAGAAACTCTCCAGCGCGAATCTATTTTTCATACGCGATGTACCATTGCTCAAAAGGTTTGTACCGTGATAATTGATGGTGGCAGTTGTACCAATGTTGCCTCACAGACTTTGGTTGACAAGTTAAAATTACAACCAAAACTGCATCCTTCTTCTTACGTGATTCAGTGGCTAAATCAAGGGAAAGGAATTCGTGTTTCTCACCGGGTTCTTTTATCACTGAGCATTGGGAGGTCTTATACAGATAAAATTTGGTGTGATGTTCTTCCAATGGACGCCTGCCATGTGCTTTTGGGTCGTCCATGGCAATTTGATCGCCGAGTCATGCATGATGGCTACCGGAATACTTATTCTTTCATTCAAGGCCGATCAACATGAATACCATTTCATGACAGATTTTATCTTAGCGGGTCTTCTTGATGAAGAAGACAACAAACCCCAAGCAAAACAACACCCACTTATTCAACCATTATTGCAGTCTTACGCCTATGTTTTTCCAGCTGAGATTCCCCCGGGGCTGCCTCCTATCAGAACCATCCAGCATAAGATTGATCTGATTCCCGGATCTATCTTACCGAACAAGCCGGCTTATCGTAGCAATCCAAGGGAGACGGATGAGATCAGAAAACAAGTGGACGCTTTACTACAGAAGGGGCTCATTCGAGAATCACTTAGTCCATGTGCAGTGCCGACACTACTTGTACCAAAAAAGAACGGTGAGTGATGTGTATGGATAGTCGTTCGATAAATAAAATCACTATTAAGTATCGCTTTCCCATTCCCCGACTCAACGATTTGCTGGATGAACTTCATGGCGCAACCGTATTCTCTAAAGTCGATTTGAGGAGTGGGTACCACCAAATCCGAATACACGAGGGTGATGAATGGAAGACAGCCTTCAAGACGAAAGAAGGATTATATGAATGGCTCGTCATGCCATTCGGACTGTCAAACGCTCCCAGCACCTTCATGCGCTTGATGAATCAGGTACTTAAACCTTTTTTGGGAAGATTCATTGTCGTTTATTTTGATGATATCCTCATTTATAGTAAAACAACAAGTGATCATCAAGCACAGTTGCAGCAATTATTTGAGGTGTTAGGCAGGGAGAAGTTGTACGAAAACTTAGAGAAATGTGATTTCTTTGCTAATCAAGTCACTTTCCTTGGTTATTTAATATCTGCCCAAGGAATACATGTGGATGACCGGAAGGTACAAGCGATCCGTGACTGGCCGGTACCACAGTCCATTCAACAAGTTCGCAGTTTTCACAGACTTGCTTCTTTTTATCAGCGTTTTGTTAAGAATATCAGTACCATTGTGGCTCCCATGACTGAAATTACCAAACTGAAACAGTTTGCTTGGAACCCTCAAGCCCAATTCGCATTTGACGAGCTTAAGCAATTGTTATCATCAACCCTAGTGTTAGCCCTCCCTTGTTTTGACGAGGTGTTTGAAGTCGAGTGCGACGCTTCGGGAGTGGGTATTGGGGTTGTCATGTCACAGCTGGGACGTCCGGTTGCATATTTCAGCGAGAAGTTAAATGATGCAAAGAAAAAGTATACAACTTACGATAAAGAGTTTTATGCAATTATTAGAGCTCTGGATCATTGGCAACACTATTTAATTTCCAAAGAATTTATTCTACATTCGGATCATGAGGCGCTTAAGTATATCCAAGGTCAACATAAACTACAGCCCCGACAAGCCAAATGGGTCGAATTTCTGCAGGCTTTTAATTTCAACATCAAACATAAATCTGGTAAGCTCAACAAAGGAGCTGATGCCTTATCGCGAAAGTACTCGTTGTTGAATTCGTTACGGCCACGGGTTATTGGATTTGAGCATTTAAAGGGTGAGTACTCTACTGATCCAGACTTTGGGGATGTGTTTTTAAACTGCCAGAAACATGCTTTTGGGGATTATCATGTGTTTGAGGGCTTCCTATTCAAACGACATCAGCTTTGCATTCCCCGACATAGTATTCGTGTATCTCTAATTAGAGAAGTTCACGAGGGCGGCTTAGCAGGTCACCATGGGATCGACAAGACCACAAACTTGTTACAAACCCATTTCTTTTGGCCAAAACTGATGCGAGATGTGGCACACATCATTCGTCGTTGTCTGCCATGTCACCAAGCTAAGAGTCATTCTTTTCCTCATGGTTTATACATGCCGTTACCGGTACCAGTGGCCCCTTGGGAAGACATCAGCATCGATTTTATCACCGGTTTGCCCCGTACGCAACGAAAAAAGGATTCTATTATGGTCGTGGTGGACCGTTTTTCCAAGATGGCTCATTTTGTGGCCTGCCATACTACGTATGACGCAGTTCAGGTTGCCTCTCTTTACTTCAGGGAAATCGTAAGGCTTCATGGAGTACCAAAAACCATGATCAGTGATCGGGACGTCAAATTTCTTAGCCATTTTTGGATGACGTTGTGGCGTAAATTGGGAACTACTCTTAAGTTTAGCACCACGTGTCACCCCCAAACTGACGGGCAAACGGAGGTCACCAACCGCACCCTTGGGTCTCTACTCCGAGCTCTTATAACCCGCAACCTGAAACAGTGGGAAGAGTTGCTTCCACAGGCTGAATTCGCTTACAACCGTGCTCCAAGTAAGACTACTGGTTTAAGCCCTTTCATGGTGGTGTATGGTATGAATCCTCACAGCCCACTGGATCTAGCTGTTATTGATACCACCACCAAATTTAGCAAGGAGGCTAGTGATTTGGCTGCAGATATCAAGCACCTACATGAGCAGGTTCATGCCAAAATTACCAAGAATAATGAGCTGCTTAAATATCGAAGAGACAAGAACCGCAAGCATATCTTGTTCCAACCCGGTGATCTCGTTTGGATTAATCTTCGTAAAGAACGATTCTCTCCAAACGTCAATCTAAACTGAGCCCACGATCGGAAGGTCCTTTTCGTTTTCTTACAAAAGTCAACGACAATGCTTACAAGGTTGACCTGCTAGGTGAGTACAACGTATCCGCCACATTTAATGTTGCTGACCTACAACCTTACTATGACCCGGAAGAACCCCTTCCAAGTTTGAGGACAAACTCTTCTGATGAAGGGGAGGATGTTAGCCACACAAACAAGGAACCTGAAGGAACCAAGCATCCAGACCCGACCCAAATTGGATTAAAGTGGGTCAGTTTAGCCCAGGCAGAGTCCAACACATGAATGAAAAGTTTAGCTGTTCGTTTCCTTGTTTTGTTATTTATTTTTAGTTGACCTTTTCTAAGCAGTTGTTTTTATTTTCCCTAAAAGTTAGCTAAGTGGGTAGTTTCTTTGGCCTCCCACCTTATGTTCTGGGAACTCCTAATGAAAGACAGTTTTGATTCCTATATTTTCCTTTTTTCTCTCTGAAAGCTATTTCTAGAGAATTTGTCCATTGCTATCCTAATTTCTGGCAGGATTAGGAGGTGAACTTTGGAGGCTAATTTGGGTTTACGTGGTGGATCTGTATCGTGAATTCAAGTTGGTGTTTGCCCAACGAAACTCTCGAGTGGTGCAACTGTATCCCGAAGGGTTCCGCTGATCTCTTTGTTTAATTGATCCACTTTACTAGTAGTCGGCTATCACATTGTCTTGTCATGTCATGTGACATCAGATATGCATCTACAATATTTATCATTATTATTTGTGATATTGAAATTACAAATTTGAGATAACAAGGAATGTAAAAGTAATGTCAGGTTGGAACAAGTAGATATGATGATCTCAACTCGACCTCAATATAGTGTCAAAGTTTTACTTAGGCTAAGTGTTATGGGGACCGTACAGGCGACCGTCATCTCAGCGCCAACTCAACTTTCTCTCTCTTAGACCATACACATACCAAACACCCGTAATGATGACTGCACATGTTTTTTTAACAAGTGAAATAAGCCCTTGGACTACTTTTGGCGATAAGCTACCCGTACAAGTTTTGTTTTGTCCTATAAAAGTGTTTGGTAACGCGGCTCTAATAAAATTTTAATGTGTTTTATTTCACAAAAAGCTATTATAAAGCTTATTATGGGGAAATACAACTAAATAAGCCGCATGTTTTACAAATGTGGTAACTGTATATATAAAGTGGTTTTTGTATCAACTAGTCCTTTGCCTATTTAAACAAGTGTAACAAGTCATTGGACTACGTTTGGCGAAAAGCTATACCCGTACATGTTTTGTTTTGTCCTATAAAAGTGTTTTCTAACACGGCTCTAATCAAATTTTAATGTGTTTTATTTCGCAAAAAGCTATCATTAAGCCTTTTTGAGAATTGCTTTTTGAAATAAGTTGTTTGGCCTTTGCATAAGCTTAAACGCATTTATGTGTTAAACTTTGTCCCTTATGGCTTTCTTTACTAGTCTGATTTGCCATTTGTTGTTTCAGGTATCAAAAATGGAAATCGCTATAGCGGTTAGAGAGAGCGGTAATCAAACTCTTAAGACAAAGTATGCTAAAGCCATTCGAGTGATACTTGACACTGTTGCTCAACACAAGTTAGTTCCACTTTTCAAATTTTATATCTTAAACGGCTCTTTTAGGTGCTTGATCTAGGAATTAATGCAAGCGCGCGTGTATTCTTTATCCGTTTACTCTTGTATAAACAAAATACGCCAGCTATTACTTTTTTTTTGGCAAAATTTATATCTTAAACGGCTCTTTTAGGTGCAAAATTTTGTCAATGAATAACTCTGTCATGGCTTGATAAGAGTAAAATTTCAAATATAATCATATTTGAAATTTTACTCTTATCAAGCCATGACAGAGTTGCTTTTATATTCACGGGCGGGAAAGAGCAAATAAAATAAAATTATGATAACCAAACATCTAATAAAATCTTGATAACTAAACTCAGTCGGTATTATTAACCGTACGTGCAGCTCACTGTATTTTGAAGACATGTTTGAGTTTCACCACCAGTTTCCAGTCTTCATTCGACAACTCATCCTGTAAAAGTGCAAAATTACAAACGGTTAACAGCCATCCTTTAGTAAAAAAACTTGAATAAGTGGAATTTTTAATAGCAATTTTTGAGTTACCCGGTAATTGGTTTTTAGTATATTAATTGAATCCCGCGAGATGTGGCTAACAAGTTCATCCTCTATTTCAAAATGCCTCCCAAACATCTTTTGTTTCTCCTCGGGATTGCTTCCTGTTAGCTGCCAATGTAAAATTATTTGATCTGTCAGTTAGGTAAACTAATGGTAATAAGTTTTGTACATCTAACCCCCCGTGACATAGGTGAAAGTTACCTTGATAGCCACCTGCTCGCCTTTCCTAGCAGAGTCGAACTGTTGCTTGTTTTTCTCAATGGAAGATATCCGGCCAATATTAACGAAGTCCCTCTGAGGAATGCAAATTGGAGTTCCAATCTAGCACAGAATTAAATTTTGACAGAATGATTATAAAAAAATTGCGTTAAAAAAGAATAATCAAAATGTGTGTTTTATTATCGATAGAGTGCACAATCACAAAATAATATCTAAACCACAAAAGAAAAACAGGTACCTTAAGAATGCCTTCAAGAACATTCACGCCCAGAATAATTGGATCCTTCTTATTGAACATGCAGTGTGGCATAATTTGAAGAACGCATGGAAACGCAACATCTTCAGCAGCTTCTTTCTTCTTTTCTTCCTTGAAATTCTCAATATAAGCCTTAAACTGATCAAACAAATGGTAAATAATGTTAGCTGTGAAAATATTGATATCAAGACCGTCTGCAATCTCACGAGCCTCAGGCGTCACTTTGACATCAAAGGCCAAGATTGTTGCAAACTCCTTTTTTTGTCTAGCATAGCAGCAGCCTTCATGACATCCTTTTTATGTACGGGTCCTATACCAATACCGCTAACGGGTATGTTTACAGTCGGCGTCTTCAGAAACTCAAGTAATGCCTCTAATGATCCGAGAGTAGACGCTTGAACGTAAACTCCTTCACCACTTTTATCAATCCTATTCATTACATTCCTCATATCGGCCATCACTGATTCTTTGATATCATCCAAATCGTCACTAGGCCGTACAACATGAAGTGCGGTCCCCGCCACTGCATGCTCAAGATTCTGCTCCAAGGAAACCATATGTTAAGCTCAACCAATAACTAATGAAATAATGAACTACAGAAGCGAAAAGTTTGAACTTTTGAACAGGGATCAAAAGTAGAGATGGCAACATGAAATAGACACGAAGCAAGACTTATGGCCTTTGTGGGAAAAGCAGATAGTTTTCAAAGTATTTTTTTGCAAATTATTATCACCTGTGCAGTAACTTTAATCCCTTGTGCAGCTTTGATCTCTTTGTGATGAATGTAGGCTCCCTGAATCAAAAAACAAAGGCACTCGTCAATAATGAATATGACTACATCATATTCAAACCAACATACCTTCAGAGAAGCTATTTATTATTTTATATATACTAGTCAACAATCACCGAGTCCCTACAAAGGCATATCATGGATATCCAAAAATTGTGGTACATAAAACCTTTACAGGGTCAGGTAAAACAGTAACAAGCATCTTTAGTTTAGCATAAACCATCAGACAGAGGGTTTCCATAGAACGAATTCCATAAAGTGTACCCTACAAAGATCTCTTACTTCTAAAGGTGGCACGCAAGTTTGGTAATGGAAAAACACGTTCACGTAAAAATGAGTCGCCACCATTAAACGGGGCCAGGGTTTGGTTTTAACCATATAAGGCAATTCTGTCGTTTCTTGAAATATTTTTATACTCAACAATTCAGTAATTTTGATGACAAGGATACCCCGCACTGGATGTCCTTTTTTTTTGAACGGCGGAATTATATAAATCTAGCGAGAAGCTACAAAATCAAAAAGTTACAATGTATTGTTACAAGCATTTATTGGATCAAGGATCCAAACGTTCCAATTTGGATGAAAATCCTTTTTCCTATGACTAATCCAAGAGTAAGACAAAGTTTTTATTTCGTCCCCAAGATTGTCTTTCCGTGGAGGGTGAATGTCGAAACCAAGTTCTATTACGGAAACGCAACTACCAAGTTGTTTGACATAGACTTTGCGGACTGTAAAAACCCTTGAAACCTTACCCTTTCAGCCAAAATTATTGGTCTGAACCATTACAATGTGAACTCAACCAAGGGATAAACCCATTTATAAACCGAAATACCGAAATTTCCAAATCAGCTTATTTCCTCAGGCACTAGAACAACTACACTTGTATGATACTTATAGCGAATATGATTTTAAAGTAAAACTAAAAAAAGATTAGAACAGAACATGAGAGTTCCTTATACCTTTACTCTGAGTTCCTTCATAGGATGAGGAGTCAATAACGACCGGATTGTGGTATGAATTGGTCCCTGCACATGCAACATCGTATGTCAAACAAAAGCTACCATGATAGTTACTTCAAGTCAAGCTAGCAAAAAAGTACGTGAACTTACCTGAAAACCACAAACGACTATCTCATCTCCTTCATGAAGCACGCCGTTAACAAGTACCACATCGATGGTTGTTCCTAGGCCTTCCACGACTTTAACCTCCAACACCGTACACTAGAGACAGATATTCCCATTTAAAGAAAAAGGTAAGCAACCAGTAAGTGTCATAAAAATGAACAAAATGGAAAAGAAGATGATATACCTGGATGTCATTGATGTATGTAAGTTTTTCGACCATCGTCTTCTGAGCCCATTGTACAAGTAATAACAGCATTTCTGGTATACCTTCACCACTGTGTCAGCAAAAAATTGGAATGATTTGGAAATCAGATACTTGACTCGGGAATTCTAACCAAACCGAACTGAATTTCTTTGCGAACAGACAAATAAAAGATCCGCAAAAATCCCAAAAATAGGCAACTCCTATGCCCCCAAATTTGGTATAATCTAAGCCAAAACGAAATAAGATGGTTGGCGAAAGAAAAGTACCTGATAGCACTAGTAGGTACAATACTATAGGTTTCCCCCATGTCTTTGTTCTTGTTGTACAATTCGGTATTTAATCCTTGCTCCTTAAACTGTGTGATTATCTGTGAAGAAATCACGACAAAGCTTGTAAGGTAAAGAAGCCCACAAGTTAAAATATAAAAAGAAAAAAGAGAGTCAGACCTGAGTGACCCTATGATGGAATTCATGTTGAACATCCTTATTCTGCAGTTTAAGTGCCTTCCCAATTGGTGCATTGTGACAAGTTTTCCAACTGTATAGTCTGTCAACCTACAAAGCAAGCACAAAAAAAATCAGGAAACACGAAAGAGTGATGAAGTACAATCATCAAGTCGTGGTACCTTATTGAGGGCAATGATAAACTCTGTATTCCTCATTCTCAACAGATGTAGTGATTCAATGGTTTGTGGTTCCAAACCATGCATAATGTCGACAACCAAAATGGCAATATCACATAAGCCAGAACCCCGAGACCTTAAGTTCTTAAAAGCCTCGTGCCCAGGTGTATCAATAACCAGTAGACCAGGGACGTTGAGCTTTGCATCGGCTTTCAACTCCTTGGTTCTTTCCCGAATGTTGTGAGCTGGGATGTAAGTGGCGCCAATTTGTTGTGTGATCCCTCCAGCCTCACCTTCTTGGACATTAGTCCTTCTAATACAATCAAGCAACTTGGTTTTCCCTGTATCAACATGACCCATAATGCAGCAAATCGGGGACCTAAGTGTCTTTTCTTCACCTCCTACTACTTCTTCCGCCATATTTTTATCATCTTTAACTATAACAGCCTCGCCTTGTTGTTGTCGTTGTTTAGGTTTGTATGTATCAGCTGGTTGACTTTCCTTCTTGTTAATCACCTTTTGGGCTACAGGTTCGGGTTCACGTTCAGTAACTTCCTCCTCCTCGTCAGCAAAAGCACTTAAACCAGGCAATCTAAGATCAGCGTCGCCCCAGCTCTTTGCATCCCACTCCTCATCGTCGTCGTCTTCATTGTTACTACCATTCTCTTCAACTTCTGAAACCTCTTTGTTCTGCACCACCACGTTTTCCATGTCAACATCATCATCAACCTTGTTAGCATCTATGTCGTCGTCCTGGTTGGAGGAGCGTGGCTTTGATGACTTCCGTGTTGCGTATTTGGGTTTTTTTTAAGGGGGGGGCTTGACGACATTTGTCTTTGTGTAATTGTTGGATTCCTCATACTACTAAGAAACTGATTCCTCATAGACTCCAATCGTTCCGCTTCTGCCTTTTGCTTTGCTGTCAAAGGTTTCCCTTCTTCTCTCTTTTTGATCCTCAGTTGTTTAGCTCGTTCCTTTTTCAACCGTTTCTTCTCTTGCGCAATTCTTTCGGCTTCTTCCTGCCTTAAACGCTCCTCTTGTTCCTTTTTTAGTTTCTCTTCTTCTTCCCTTTTCTTTCTTTCTTCTGCTTCTTTAAGCCTGGCAAGCCTCTCGTGCATTTCTCTCACATGTTTTGGCATCTTCTTATCGGCTAATTTTTTCATACTATTTGGTTGTTCAACTGGTTGTTCTTGTCTGGCAGCCGCCTTCTTTTCTTTTTCTTTTTCCTTCTTCTTTTTCTTCTTTTTAGCAGCTGCGGAGTCTACAATTACATCATCAACAGCACCTGATTTATTATCTAGTACGATAGCTTCAGCCTTATCCTCCTCCTCTTGTGGCAGTTGAGAGGAAATTTCACCGAGTTGTGCAAGGATTTTGTCAAGGTCATCCTCTTCGTGACCCTTGTTCTTTTTGTTATTTGGCAAATCATGAACGTTCTTCTTCTTGGATGGCTTTTTTTTACCAGAAAACTTTATGATTGAAGAATTCTCTGCTTCGAGTTCTTCTAGATTGGGGTCAATAACGACGCCGTCTTTCTCATTAATGTCTCCCTCATCATCATCATCATCATCATCATCGAGGACTGAAAAGACACTATTGAATTTCTTCCCATTAAAAGAAACATCCTCCTGCAGGTGTTGGTCATGACAAAGCAACGCAAAACTCCCCGACTTCTCTTCAAAGTGATTCATCATAGTTCCTATGTGGTCGTCCTCAACTAGTACAGCTTTCTTTCTAATCTTTCCCACGCCCCCGTTACTGCGTCCTTCAAATTCACAAAATCGCATATCAGACTATCTTAATGGACAATTTACAGAATCTAAATGCACAAACGATTTTTATTTTTTTATTTATTTTTGCATCAAATGTAGACGAAAAGCTTTCTTCACAACTTCTTTTATATCCACCAACTTTCTGTTATTTTCCCTCAAGTTCAATTCATGATAGGTGCAAAACAACATTGAATGAAAAGGGAGGTCTTTTTGCATGGCCACCCGAATGTTTAAAAGGTTACATCGAGGCCACCCGAATGTTTAAAAGGTCACCAGGCTTCGTTTTTTGCAAAAACTTGCAATTGTCCTTGCAACCCATAACCACTAAAATCGAATTAATTATGAATTAGGCATAAAAGTGAAGGTTTTTATTATAAAAATTATAAAGATATCATGTGAGCCCTAAACACCAGCATAATAATAAACAAATCTAAACCAATATTAAATAATTGAATAATCAAATACCTTACCTTAGCTTAGCTTGCTTCTTCTTCTTGGTATGTACAGCAGCAATAGTTTTTTTTACTTATGATTTAGGTTTTTTTTTATGAATAATCAATAGGTTTTACAGATCTACTGCTTTTTCTCTTTATATATACGCTTTATTAGTCTTCTTCGATCCAACCGGTTCAAATTAAACCGGGTTTTATAATTTTTTAAAGCCCAGTTAGACCCCCCGGGTTTGAAGTGACCCGGGTCAACCCGCTTCTCGAGACCCGCCCGGGTTTTTTGTTTTTTTCGTGTTTTTTTACAAATCAAGCAATTTGATTATCTTCTATATAACTTATATATATGAGGCTAACTATGACTGGATTAATATGATTTAGTGACTCAACGCCACCTCAACGATGACATGGCGCAAACAACGATGACATGGCACGTGTAAGACAATAAATACCCTTTATTGAACTTTTTTGACTTACGATTTTAGGTTTTACTTTTACAGAGTTTTTCTCTTTATATATACCCTTTATTAGTCGGTCGGTGTTTTGTATATATGGAATACTCATGTATCATTGCAAATATATATAATCTATATCCAATATCATATGCAAGTCCCGTCCGATGAACGACCTAACTTCGGTTTTATTACATAATGCTATCCATAAATTTTGTTTCAAGGTTGAGGAGCTAATCCGACCACTCGCTCTACTGTTTTTTTCTTTATACGCTTTATTAGTGTCGGTCTGTTATGTTTACATAAATCGGGCTACGCTACTGGGCTTATGAAATACTATTATACTTCATAAGCCCACCCTATTTAAATTTTATTTACTACAAATCCATAAGCCCAATCGCATATTATATACAAGGCCTTTTGAAACTCGGTTTTATTACATAATGCTATCCATAAATTTTGTTTCAAGGTTGAGGAGCTAATCCGACCAATTTTTTTACACACAAACAGACTCTCGCTCTACTGTTTTTCTCTTTATACGCTTTATTAGTCGGTCTGTTATGTTTACATAAATTAAACCGGTTTCTATATTTTTTAAGCCCAGTTAGACCTTCCGGGTTTGAAGTGACCCGGGTCAACCCGTTTGTTGAGACCCGGCCGGGTTTTTGTTTTTTTTCGTTTTTTTACAAATAAAGCAATTTTATTATATATATTTGCAACGTAATTTTTTTTCTTTTCTTTTTTTTAGAAACATCCGATTGTATACTATATACTTAAATAGTGATATACTTTATTCATTAGCTTCATCATTTTATGGATCTTCGTCTATTAGCGAAGCCCAACAATTTTTACCATCATCACAATCCCTACGATCTCCTGCGTTTGGCATCCAGAAATCATCTTCCTCTATGTCAATATCCTATTTTTCAAAATCTCTATACTATTTTACTTTTACAGACAAACAGACTCGCTCTACTGTTTTTCTCTTTATATATATATAATTGATATGATCTTTCTAGCCGTTAAGGGTTGGTAGCCCTATCTGTGATTGATACAAAACTAACTACAAGGAGAAACATGGACTTATTATGAACATATATTAGTTATGCAGAAATAACTTATATTGCTATGAAGACAATGAACATAAAATAGAACTTTGTTTACTATTAAATCTTTCAGGTTAAAAGATTATCTAACTATGAATAATTTGTCATGACTTGTCTAACTAATGCAGTTAGGGTTCTTTTATAACACCAAAGGAATCCCTAATGGCTTACTAAATGTGTGAGGGAGGATAATGCCATATTATTACCTAATATAACTATGCATATCTCCTATTAGTTAATATCTATTATATGCTCCAGACAGTACTATAGTACTACTAACAACTCTAACACTAACTATACTGGCAGTACTAACAATGTACTGGCAGTACTAACTATTATACTTAGCAGTACTAATGACTTAGTCTATTTTCTTCAATCTTTATCAGCAGCACTAAGTCTTCACTAGCAGTACTAAGTTACTACTAGCACTACTAACTTTAGAAAAGCATAATTCTCAACAATCATCCCCTAAACATGAATGTTGACTTGTTAATCTTTATGTTTCTTCAGTTTGAGCTTTTTGAACACCAGGAGGATGTATCCAAACACATTGCTACTCTTTAATCTGTCCTTTGATGATTTTCTTTAGCTTCTAGCTTTATAAACATCATAGCATCTCTGCAACACAGCTACACAGCAACACCAACTAAGTTGGCTTTGTAGTTTTTGGCAAACTACCAGCCATAAACGGATTTGATATTTCTTTACCAGTAGCCGTTTGCTCTATAATAGCCAATGCTTCATTGTAATAACATGGTGCATTGATAATCATATATTTTTGAGTAAACTATCAACTATCAACGGATTTGAGATGTCTTTACCAGAAGCCGTTTGCTCTAGACTAGTCAGTTCTTGATGTCTGTTAGACATGGTGAACTGATGACCATTTATTGTGTGGTTATTAAACCAACACTTGAAGGTCCTTCTCTCCTAAATTATCTCCTTCAGCTTCATCAATCAGCTTCTGAATGAACCTAAGCAAATCATAAGCAACATCACTTGCAGACTTAGCTATCAACTTCAAAGACATCATCCTCTTAAGTGTTTCTTTTGTGAGTGGATATTTCCTTTCTACAAGCATATGAATCTCAGTACCATCTTCTAGTGTCAAAGTATGAACCTCATAATTTTCATAGAAATCCCAGCTCTTGAGATTCCATCTTTTTGATTCTGCCAGAGTTCATCTTCTGCCCTTGCATCAAACATTGTTCTCAAATCTCCCCAAAGCACTAGATCAACACCTTCTGGAGTAATTGTTTCAAACCTCTGCATCACCAAGTCATGTAACTCCACAAGATCTAGTCTATCAAGCCTTTGCACCATCTCAAAAAAGGTTTTGATCCATCTAGAGCTTCCATCAGATCTAAAAACCATGTAGTAGATACACTCTGCTCCATGTCTGTCAAAGTGGTAGAATTTTGATTCCCAGTTAATGATTGGAAATCTTTTCTCCAAAACTTCATAATCTATTGCACCTTCTTCATCTGGAATTATTTTCAGAAAAGTCTTTAGATCCTCTTCTTCTTTAAGGTCAGAATTTGTCTTCTTCCTCTTAGATTGTCTTTTCATTCTTGGACCTCCTTTTCTTTTCTTTGAAGCATCTACACCTTTTTCACTGCTTTCTACTTTATCTTTCTTATTCCTTTCCTCCTCATCGGAACTTTGGTCATCATTAGCATGTGTTTGCTTTCCTGCCTTCTTTCTTGCTTTCATCTTTGTTATTTTACCAGGTATCTTCTTTGTACCCTGGTCAGCTGCTTCTAGCTTAACTTCCACCTTAGTACTGTTAGGTTCTTTGAGAACCTCCTCCTCCTTTGAAGTGTCTTCACTAGGTGCCTTATTACTATCCTTTACTGCATCATCTGAATCCATAGGCTTGAAGTCATCAATTCTCTTTTTCTCTCTTTCATACATACCTTGGATTTCTTCAAATGTATTTGATTTCAGCTAAGAGTGTTTGTAACCACCCATGTTCTTCAAATAAGTCATCATCAAATTCGTCAATTGACCTTTAGTTGGTGGTCTACTTCTAATCTCAGCAGATCTTTATGCAGCTCTAAATTTTCTTTGTGCAGCTATTGTTTCAGCCAAAAACTTTGCTCTTTCTTTAATTGTATACTCCTCTCTTTCTTTTTGTTAGAGCTTGGCTGCAAACAATGCATCAGCATTAATACCTACTTGCACTTCATCAAACATTTTCATTATAGCAACCCTAGAAGCTTCTTCTTGTGCTGCTTTTTCTTTTTGAACTCTTTCTATTTCTGCCATATCCTCTTCATATAGTCTCTTAGCTAAATTTGCACCACTTTCAATCTGAGCAATACCTTGATCCCTACTCTTTATCTTGACAGGTTCTTCCTCTACTAAGATACCTTTTCCTTTGTCTTTAGGATCAATGGATGGAAGTGGCTTTAGAGTTAAAACTAATCTTGCAGGCCTATCAGTTTCTTTAACTTCTTTGAAAGCAACTCCTTTTTCTTTGGCTTTCTCTTCTTTCATCTTTATCAAAGTTTGAGCCATATTAATATCTTCATCATCAAATATGCTTGTTTTTGTAGGAGGAGTTCTAGGCTCAACAGCACTAACTTCAGGAGCAGCAGTACTAATAGTTACACCAGCAGTACTAACTGGTGTACTAGCAGTATTAACTTGTTCTTCATTGCTTCCTCCTTTTTCCAAAACTTCTGTATCATGTGTCACATTTAGCTCCTCAGTCTCTTTACTTTGCCTCCCCTCACTCACAGTTTCCTCTGTTTCTATATATTCCATGCCATGAGTTAAATCAGTATCAAGATCATCAAAAGCATTCAAATCTGGTTTGGCATTTTTCCTCCCCTGTTTAGATACAGACTCCTTCTTCCCCAACCTTCTCTTCATTGATAATTGTCTCATACTTTTTAACCATGCTCTGTGATGTGAGATACTAGGCTTACACTTTTTCTCCAGCTTCTTGATTTTAGCTTTCAAATGAAGGATCTCTGCAGCCTGAGCATCCTTGGCAGTCTCTAAAGCAAGAACCCTGTTTGACAAGTTAGTACAAAGAGCAAATAGTTCCTCTAGATTCAAATCACCCTCAGCTCTGTCTGGTATGGGACCACCTGAAAGAGGACTATCATGGGGTATTGGAATCTAATCCCCTGGACTCCCACTAGTGCCCTCTAAGTTCTCCCTAGGTTCTTGGGTAGTGTCAGGTCTAGATGAAGAGTCAGTCATAGGGGGTTGGTCTCCTGTACTAGGTTGAGAAGGAGAGGGTGTTGGTTGGGGTTCAGTGGGTTGTTCTGAACCTTCACCCTCAGATGCTTAGTGTTGCACCTACATAGAGTCAAAAAGTGGAGTAATTTTGCCTGAAAATTTTGACACTTTCCTTGCCATATTTGTGAAAACCTTTTTAGTATGGCAAGGTGTTTCATAAGTATCATTGAAAGGTTCTAGAAGATCTTTAAGCTGATTATTCAAAAAGAGTTGTAAAAACCTTAGATACATTAAAAACTTCTTAGAATCTAAGTTCTTTAACATACCATCAAAAATTAAATTTTTGACCCTTTGCTAAACATATAACTGCAGAAGCTACATTGGTTGAAAACTCATTCCAAGCAGTGTATTTTGAACTTATACAATGAAGGATGGTATGTATTAGGAATTTCCATTGTGGAGAGAATGAACCTTTTCGAAAAGTAAGCTTTGTTGAAAGTTGTTCATACTCCATCAATGCAAGGTTTTCAAAGATTTCATCATTTGTTATGCAGGTAATACCATCCTCATCATCAAAGAGAAGATCATTCCTCACTGATGATTCTGATATTACCACTGCCCTGCCATCAACTTTGGCATGTATCTGCTTCACAAAATTGACTATTTTGGAAGTAGCAGTATTCCAAAACTGTTCAATGTAAGAAGCATAAATAGTGGGACTTACAGTGAGAGCATAGTTGATGGAACATGTAGAGAGGAAGTCCACTATCTGATGAAAATCTGTATTCTCTTCACTCTTTTCCAGACAAGCGATCATGTTGTGTTGATCGACAAACTTTAAATCAGCCATGAGTAGGTTCTGGGATTTGATCGGTTTTGTTAATAAGAGGGCTTGGTGAAGTTAATTGAGATTTTATAGAGATTTGCTTTAGGGTTTGAGATAACCGACTGAATAAACTTGATCTTTGAACTTAAGGAAAGTGTATTATAGAAGGAAAGATCAAGAATTTCCAATTTATAGACCCCTATACGCAAGTTGCTTGGCGGAAATATCTCAACGGATAGAATTAATTAATGAAAATATGTTATCTATCAAACAGTAGTAACGGTAACAAGTAGCACAAACTTTTGCCTGCAAGCACTAACTTTATGCCTGGCAGCACTAACTTTGCCTGGCAGCACCAACTTTGCCTGGCAGCACTCACTTGTTAGCTACCATTTTTGACCCTCAAATCCAATCCAAACTTTATCTTTAATTCAAACATCAAAATCACCTTTGAGTAACACTAACCAAGCCTAGCAGTAGTAACTTTTGTACCAGCAGTACAAAGTTTCTTTAGCAGAATTAACTAAGCTCAGTACTTTTTGTAACTCTCTGTCCTTATTCCAAAGAACATAATTAACCCCAAATACATCTACAAACTATACAACAACTCCAAAATATACTATGTTGCCTCCCCTGAACCAATGCAGCTATAGGTTGAGCAAGCCAATGTTAACAACCAAGAAATTGAACCTGCTAACATCAAAGGCTTTAGTTAAAAGATCAGTCACATTGTCATCTGTGTGAATCTTCAGCACCTGGATAAGCTTCTTCTCATAAGCATCCCTAATGAAATGGTGCCTAATTTCTATATGCTTGGTCTTGGAATGAGAGACTGGGTTCTTGACAATGCAGATAGTGCTCTCATTGTCAATATAAATCCTTGTGTTCATGAAATTAAACCCATAATCTAGCATCTGGTTTTGTATCTACAAGACTTGTCCACAGCAATTTACAGCAGCAACATATCCAGCCTCTGTAGTAGAGGTAGCCATAATGGTTTGCTTCTTGCATTGCCATAAAATTAACCTATCACAAAGAAATTGACAACCTCCTGTTGTGGATCGCCTGTCAAGGTTAGCACCACCATAGTCACTATCTAAATAAAGAACATAAACTTCGTTATTACATTAAACATCTTGTTATTGGTGTTCTAAATTCACCAGGAGCTTGCATGCGAAGTCTAAGAAATGAAAAACATATTCTAAAAGTAATAAAAACGTTGCTTAAGAAATCATCGAAGGTTAAAGCATTATATAATTAAGAAATCATCATGTGATAAAGTATTAGTAATATACTTAAAAAACGTTACAAGACATTTAATTTATAAGAATAAGGAACATAAAAGCATGCTGAATAAATATCTATAATACCCATATTACATTAATATCAAATGTTACATTTTTTACCCTTTTTATCCTTTCTATCTTAAATGTCTTTCTATTTGATCCACACTCTATGTTTATAAACATAATATAATAATGACTTTATACAATAAGAAAACATATCATAATTAATTGCAATCACCAACAAAAACCTTAAATAAAATCCTAAACTAATCACAATAAAACCTCAATAAAACCTAAAACCTCAAGTAAAAATCATCAATCAGTCAACTAATCCTACCGCAATAAAAGCTCAAATAAAATCTAAATCTACTCGCATAGAATCCCTATCTATACTTGAAACCTAAAAAAACATAATCTATATATAATATGCATGTATAATATGAAAAAATGTGCTCAACGTATACATGAGTGCACCACATAAATTGAAGGTTGTTAGGACGCGTACTTAAACTCCAGCCCACATTATGTAGCATAAACCCTAAAACAAAATCAATATGAAAATTAATATACACAAATGATACATGTTTCTTACATATGATTTGAAGAAAGACAATAAAGAAAATCGTTGAATATGAATAACTGAATAGGAATGATATTATGGAATGCATGTTCCCTACTTTTTATACACGCAACTTAGAGGAGTATATTCATACTTCCTGCATCATAGGGTCAATCAACAAGGACTGTGACTGGGTTTCCCATTGGAGTCTAAAAGAACCACCTGATGTTTTGTGTTTCTGGTTGTGGGGATATCCTTATGTCTTGTGATTTTCAATAATATTTTATTAATGACCATAGGCGTTCAAATAACTGTTTACAAATAGCCTGCCTCAGACGACCTCCCATATTAAAAATCATGATTCACATAGGCTTTATGACAGCAATTCCTTCTTCAACTGCCCTAGCAATCAGACCTAAACCAAACTGATCCTCGATAAAACCCTGTGTGCACAATTGCAAAACAGAGTTGACACATTGCAGCAACTATAGTTGGAGCAGGGCTTTTTTTGAGATAGATAGAGACACTGCAGCCTTTGAAAATGGCATTTCAGAAAGCTTTAACTCTAGGATATTAAATGCTAGAGGTAAGCCTTTAATCACCATGTTAGAGGATATTAGGATTTACCTAATGCAAAGGGTGTACTACATGAATAAGCAAGCTATGATGTTGGAAGATACAATTACCCCAAGTATTAGAAGGCAATTGGAAAACTTGAAAATAGCACAAAGGTTAGATTTACACAAATCTTTACTATATTATTTGTTTGTCTTAATTTTTATTCAAATACTTATACATAATTTATATTCACTGTCTAGATATTGGCAAGTTGTTCCTAGTGGTTTCCAAGAGGTTGAGGTAAGAAAAGCAGATGAGGCATTTTGTGTGAATCTGCATACCAAAAGATGTTTGTGTAGAAAGTGGGAAATGAGTGGGATACCTTGTGTGCATGCAGTGGCAGGTTATTTACATATGAAAATGGATCCAGAGTTAGGGGTTAGTCAATCTTACTCAAAAAATAAATGGATTGAGGCTTATCAGTATGGTATTAGACCAGTCTTGGGATCTAAGACTTGGATGCCAACATCATTTCCAAAACCTTTACCCCCATTAGAGAGGAAAATGCCTGGAAGACCCAGAAAAAAAAGAATTAGGCACCCTACTGAAAATGATAATGAAATTAGCAGAGTAGGAAGGATCATGCACTGTCATAAATGCTGGGAGGCTGGACATAATAAGAAAAGTTGTAAAAATCCAGCAAAACCAAAACCACCAAATTTCTATCAACCTACACCTGCACCAGAACAAGCATCCAATACCAATGAGACACCAGAACACTTTGCTGAACAAATGCCAGTGTACAAAATAGACCCTGTTTTACCTAAACAAAAGGCACCACCAAGTGGGGGTTCAACTAGTCAATCTGGGACAAAGAGAGGGGCTTCAGGTTCTGTTTCTAAAGTTTTAAAAAAATCAAGATTAGGGGTTTCAACAACCAAGCAAGATTACATAACACCTGAGGTAATTCAGTGCTGTAAGTTACTTACAAACAGTTATGTGTTATGAATTCTTTACAAATACATATTTTCTATGATGCAGGAACATGCATTTATGATGGATCAAGAAGCATTAGCTGAAACTTTAAGGGCTGAGGAGGCAGAACAGGCTGCAATTAGAGAGATATGGAGGCAAAATGAAGAAAATGATAAAGCATGGGAAGCTTATGCAAATGAGTTCTCAGAACCAGATTTCAATCAAGATTTTGAAGACCAAATTGGTATTGCACTTACAGCTGAAGATTCTCTAGTACCTGCTGCCATACCAACTCAACACAGTCAAGTTAAAAGCAAAGGTAAAGAACATTTCACACCAGCTGATGTAGAGCTTTCAACACGAGCTGCTGCAAATAAAAAAGAGGCAGGCCAAAGAAAGCTACAACTGAACCTTCTTTAAAGCCTTCAATAAAAGTTGCTGCAAAGAAAAGCAAAGGTAAAGAACTTGCTTCTGTAGAGGCTTCAACAACAGCTGATGCAAAGAAAACAAGAGGTAGGCAAAAAAAACTACCAAAGAACCTTCATATGGAAGAATTTATTACAAGAATAGAGGTAGATCTAAGAGAATTGCAAACCAGAACAAGCCATTTAAGTTTGACAAGTATGGCACTGGTTCTACACCAGACAAAGCATTCTCTCTTGATTAGTGCTTTTTAGATTTAGAACAATTTGATTCTGCTGTAAACTATGTACCATTTCAAACTTGTATTTTGTGTCTTGACTGTGTGGAAAGTTGAACTTTATGAATGGTAAATGCAGAATCATAACTTTATGTGATTTGTTTTGTAGTGTCCAATACATTATTGCATTTCTTTATTGTATGCAGTGGAGACCACATCTTGTGTGGCTTTGTTTATTGGCTTTCTTTATGAGCTGTGTTTTGTGTTTTGTGCCTTTCTTTACTAAAAGTGGAGACCACATTGTGCCTTTCTTTATCAGCTGTGTTTTGTATGTAAGTGGACACCACATTGCAAATTCATTACAGACAAGGTTACATTTATTGCACCAAAAGATCCTACACCAAAAGATCCTTCATTACAGACACAGCAAAAGATCCTTTATTACAGACACACCAAAAGATCCTACACCAAAAGATCCTACAGCAAATTCATTACAGACACACCCTACAACAAAAGATCCTACAACATAATAGTCTAACTTCCAAGTCTAATACATGACAAGAAACACATACAACAAAGCCAAAACCAACAGACACTTGATCAAAAGCTGAGTTTTTTTTTGCTTTTGTTAACTTCCAACTCCATGTTTTCAATCTGCATCTGCATATCGTGCTGATAAACTTCAAACTCATTTTGCAAATTCTCAAGTTGATTTTGAGCAGTGATTTGATTATGGTATAAATATCTTTCCTCAGGATTCAAAGTAAGATAATCACAAACAATTGAGTCTTTACATGGATTATTCAACGCTGGATCAATCAGTAAAAGGAATTGCAACAGTAGTACCATCATCTGAAAAGTCCAAAACTAATTTTAAAGAACCCTAATTTAAAGTACTAATTTTACAAATTTTACAATATGGAAAAATTACAGTGAGTAGAAAATACCTATTTACGTTGAACAAACGACAGTTAAGAACTCGACATGGATTAGTATCAGTCCAAGCTACACGTCTAACCAAAGGCATGTTACACTGACAATGAGTTAGAATCACCCTACGCCTGCGAATACTTGTAGCGGATGTAGACATTGAGGGTAATTGAACAAGATGGAACTGATGGTTTAAAGGAACAGATTGGGTATTAGGTATGTATTAGGGTTCTTATGATTTAAGTTGTGGAAGATGAAATAACCCGTATGAATCAGGGTTATGTTTTAAAGGAACGGATTGGGTAAACGAGTTATCATACCCGGATCCATTATACAAATAACCACGTCACAAAATATCAAAATTAAAAAAAAATAAAAATCCACGTAAGATAAAACCGGCAAAAATAATACAAGGTACGTGTAATGAAAAAAAAACTAACGTTGAGTAACAAAAATGACAATAAAAAAAGTATAGTATGTATAATGAGTTATATTTAAAAGTACATTAAGCATTAATGGATTTTACCCAACTTTAATCAACCATTTAAGATCCTCTTAAGGTACTGATACCTGAGGACTGAGGTTAGGTAAAAGTACTAGTATGAAATTTATTCCACAAACTTTGATCAAATGTTTAAGATCTTACATTAGCCACGTCTATTTATTGTTCGGGTTAAAAAAGCATATATGGAAGTCACGTGTGAGCGTGTTAAACAGAGTCAAAGTAGTAACGTATCCAATTTTTCAAGTTGATGGGTACTGTTTTATACCCTTAAGAGTTCGGGGTACCGAGTTGGACAAATTGAGGGTACTATACTACATTTTGGCTAACATAAGGCCAAAATGCATTATAGAAAACTTAATTATTATCATAAGCAGTTTGATTTACTTAATGTTGATGAATGTCACGTTTTTAACACATGAGGGCTGACATCTAACGGATACTTAACAAAAAGGTTGACATTTTTGTTTAATTATAAAGTAAAAATGGGAAATAGTAAATATGGAAATAAATGAGATGGATGTTGGAAAATAGTGGACAAAAAATTCTTTAAATTAATTAACCCCCAATCATTTTGGAGAAAATTAATTAAAAAGAAAGGTCAGCTTTATTTCAACACAAAAAGCCCTAACCGTCAGCTAAAAGTTCAATATAGACCCAACATTTGTTATAGACCGAATGAACCAATCATAGCCATTCATTTTTTCATCAAAAATAAAAAAACTCATTTTCCACCTCTTTTTAAAAAATTAAATATCTCACACACCGTTAATCGTTACGCAAAACAAAACATACCATCGCGACGAGAATTAAATTATCTTTCTATAGAGGGGCGACACTATATACTTTCGACGAACTTTTTTTTATGATTTTATAAAGTCATATACGATTTTATAAAATCATATATGATTTATGAAATCATATATGATTTTAAGAAATCATATATGATTCATTGTACGAATCATATATGATTCGTCATACGAATCATATATGATTTTCATAATTCGTGATTGAAACAAAATTGAAAAAAGTTTGTCGGAATCACAAATCATATATGATTTTATGAAATCATATATGATTTTCGCAATTCGTGACTGAAAAAAAAAATCGAAAAAAAGTTCCTCGAAAGTATATCGTGTCACCCGTCTACTGAAAGATAAAAAAATACTCGTCACGATGGTGTATTTTTTGTCGTGTGACGATTTACCGTTTGTAAGATATTTTATTTTTAAAAAAGAGGTGGAAAATGAGTTTTTTTATTTTTGATGAAAAAATGAGTGGTCAGAATCGGTTCATTGGGTCTATGACAAATGTTGGGTCTACATCTTAACTCCTAACCGTCATTCACTTGTCCTAACGATCCAAAAAGGTAAGTGAGTAGTAAGCTCCGATCATCACCTACATTTTATCTTGTCTCTTCTTGCATGTTATACATTATTCTAACTGCTTATTTTAGGTACCTTCTTTCACTTCTTATTATTGTGTTTCCTAAAATGGTGGCGTAGCTTATTTTTGGGAAATATATAAGCTCTATGTTTTTTTAAAGCTGATGACTTTTTGTCTCAAATTACTATTTCTTTGTGTTTTCAAGGCGCCAGGGTCGTCTCTAAATTTTTGAAGGCCTTATGCGAAATTACATAATTATGTATAAAATATCATTGTTTATAAGATATAATTCAAATTAGTTATCTAAACGTTTAACATATGGTTAAGGGACAAATTTTGGGGCCTCTAAAATTTTTAAGGCCCTGTGCGGTCGCCCAGCCCGCACACCCTCAAAGACGGCCTGGCGCTTGTCAAGTGAAATAAGCCCTCGGCCCGTTTGTTTGGCGAAAAGCTTTTCTTTTGTTTTCTCTTATATAAGCCCTTTCTAACAAGTCACATAAGCCCTTGGACTGCGTTTGGCAAAAAGCTACCCGCACATGACTTGTTTTGTCAAGTTTTAATGTGTTTTATTTCGCAAAAAGCTATTATTAAGCTTATTACGGGGAAATCCAACTTAATAAGATGCATGTTTTACAAATTTGGTAACTATATATTACTCCCTCCGTCCAATTTTTATCGTCCATCTTTTCTTTTTGGGACGTCCCAATTTAATTGTCCACTACTAAAAATAGATAGGGAAGTTTGATCAAGTTTACTATATTACCCTTATTTGAAATTATTATTACGAACTTTAAAGAAGACTTTAATTAATTAGCTAAGGGTAAAATTGTCATTCTGTCAAAAAGTAAGAGAGAGAAAGCAGTAATAAATGCACTTTTATTAAACTGTGCGTTTTTTTGTCGGGGGACAATAATTATGGGACGGAGGGAGTGTGCTTTTTGTATCAAACTATGAAACCAACGGGTCGGGTTCGGGGCGGGTTTTAGTGTACCCGTACCCGCACCCGTTTATAATATCCACATCCGTACCCGCCCCACTACCCGTTGGGTACCCATTTAATATTATCCATCGGTTTTTCGGGTTTCCCCGCCGGGTATCGGGTATCCTCTTTTATAGTCCTTTGACCTTTTTTAACAAGTGAAATAAGCCCTTGGACTACTTTTGGCGAAAAGCTACCCGTGCATGTTTTGTTTTGTCTTATAAAAGTGTTTGGTAGCGCGGCTCTAATCAAATTTTAATCTGTTTTATTTCGCAAAAAGCTATTATTAAGCTTATTATGAGGAAATACAACCAAATAAGCTGTATGTTTTACAGTTGTGGTTGTTGCCCAGTGGGGTTTCAATCAAACGCGAACAGGTAAATAAAGAAAAACGCAGAATTGATTCAACCTATAGTTTTATTGAATCAAAGAAGTCTATTACAATAAGTATTT
>BQNB010022204.1:0-63275 GCA_026074375.1 Tanacetum coccineum | reverse complement strand
GCTTGTAGGGAGTTTGGTTGGGGAGTTGTTGTAGGATAGGGAATTTTCTTTGCTGGTAGAGATGGTATATGATGAGCATTCTCATTTGGGAATATTTCTTGCATTAAAGTTATTGTTGCTAGAACATCTACATGTGTACCAAGTGGTACTGCGGATGCACCTGATATATAGCTTGTTAGCTCAGGATTTCCCTATGGGTTATGCACCACTGAGGTTGTGTGAGCATCAGTATACACTGGATGACTCATAAAATCCATCAATTCATTTGCAGGTGTTTCATCTAGCAAGTTCTGAATGAAGTCTAGCGAGGAACTTGTAACCATCGGACTGAGATAGGTAGAATTGGGTGTTGCAGTAGACTTGTTATGCATGAACACTCCATACCTTGCAGCATCATCATCTCCATGTGGGTTATCATCAGGTAAATCCATATCAGATTCATCAGCATCATCAGTTTCATTTGCACATTCCCCTGTTTTGTCTAAACTTAAAGAGTATAGTGTTGCATCACTATCATTATCCGATGAATCATAGTATTTGTTGTGAGTAGCACTCGATCCTTCTCCTACAACTGCTTGCTTCTTTTGCTTTAAACTCTCAAGTCTGCTAACTTTTGATCCTTTCTGTAAGTCTAACAATGACTGAACTGCTGGATCATCAACTGCGGGACCTTTGAGTTTCTGTCCCCACTCGGCATATGTATTTGTAACTGTATCGTCAAATTGGCCATCAATTGTCAATTGACCCCTTTGACGTCGTTGAGAGCGCGGTTCTTAAATACTGAAGGAATTTGTAAGGTCACCTACAACTGTTTCTTCTGCGATAGTAAGAGATCTTGTTTTCCTTGGCACAACATCTTTCATGAGTTTGTTGGGAACATTCGCTACTTGATCACCATAACACATAAATCCTTTTCCTCTTCCACTTTTGACTGGAGATACGTGTTGCTCTTTTGGTTCATCAACAATTTTAGCTTTCTCACTTTCCACTTTCTAAGCCATATAATACGTGTACCATGCTTTCTTCTTGATTTCATCACTGATCATTACATCGGGAACTTCCATTCCAAACTTGTATTCACCATTAGTTGTGCTTAACAATTTGGTTATGGGTTGATCATCTTGTAAATTGTGCAACTTAAAATCTGATCTGCGAGGAATACTCTTGTTGTGTGAAAGAATGTAGTCAATGATAAGCTTGGTGAAGCGGTGTACAACAACTTAGACATCTTTGATGGTCTGGATGATCTTTCAACTAAGTGCCATTTAAATTCGTCCCAAATTAATGATGCGAAGTCCAAATTGGCAGAGTGAATGATACCCCATAATATTTAAAGTATAGGAAGTCTAACTGTGTCCTAGCTTGAATCTTTTCCCGTAAGATATCTATTGAGTACACTTAGAATAGCTTTCCATGGTTGATGAAGTCTTGTGGCGATCATTTTTAAAACGGAAATCAACTTTGTTTTGGGATCTTCATCATAACCAAGTGTCTTAATGAATTCAAGAATTTAAATTTCTAAGGGAGGTTGAATGTAAGTGTTGTTGGGATCAGGTGGAGGCATCTGCAATACAGTTCTGAGTAGTCCAGATGTGAGAGTGAAAGTGTGAGTGTCTAGTTCGAAAGTGAATGTATGGTTATTTTTGTTGTGATTAATGGTTGTCCAAAACTGGTGTAGGTAGATGATCGGTATTGTTGTAGTTAAGGAAACCGACTTTATTTCTTGTGGTGTCTTAGAATTTCAACGACAAATCTCAGCATTGTATCTGTGATATGTGAATCTGAAGCGACACGCTGGTTGTTCTTCTTGATGACAAGTCTGTTAGCACGTGGAACCAGCTGTTCTTCAGAGACAATTTCAGCTTGAGAATTTGTTCTTGACATGTTGAATTCTGAGAATAAGATTCAAACTTTGATTAGTTTCACATGAATACAAACTTAAAAACATTTATTTTTAATTTACGTTTTTATTCACTCTGTCTGTTTTGTATGAACGGGCATTTTTTTCGTCCATACTTATGCCATTTTCTTTCTCATATGCCTTTATTCTTGCTTTTGCTGACACAAGACGTATGCTCTTTTCTTATCACATACGATTTTTATCTCTCGTTCTGTTTTTAGTTATCCTCACTTAAAATTAAGTTCTTGGATACTATTTCTACGAGATAAAAGATGGAAGAATGAACGAGAATTTTCAAATTTCTCATGCTTTAAAAGTGTTCATCTTAACCAATCTTTAGAGAAATAGCATCATTTGTATGGAAGAAAACTTTTCAAAAAACGATTGTTTCGCATGAGAATGGGTTTTCCTTTTAGTAAAATAACCTTAAGCCCCGAAGATACACTGATTTTCTAAAGGGATACATTATCAGCTTTTAGGTGATAACTAGCCCTAATAGCCATCCTAGTTTATCAGTAACTCTTAGTCAAATTATTTCAAAGTAGACTCAAAAGAACTTTTGTCTTGGAAATTTAATTTGAAAGGCATTGTGTTATTTTGAAAATCAATAGATAACGACGTGTAAGTTTATAAATCTGGACACATCATTACTATTATTTTTGTAAAATATCTCGTACGAGATTAAGTGCCTCGGGAAAACCACACGTATTACAAGTACTAGTATAGTAATCCACTTCACTAGAGAGGTTAATCCGAAGATCGACCATGAGTATTATAAATATTACCCTAGTGCACTATGGTGAAATTTACGAGAGATATATCCAATATAACACATTTAGTGAGAAAGATAGTTTATTTCGGAATATTCTTATATCTTATGATGACAGGTCACTACATCATAGATTACTGGCACGTTTTTCAATATAAAAGTATTTGATTAAACAATTTTTGACATTTTCACAGATAGCAGATAGAACAAGTTTTCATACATGTGGACACATAATCAATTTCATATCAAAAGAACATAATAAGCACGGGATTAAGAAAGTCAAACTTGGTCAATGGTCAAAGTCAATGTTCAACTGTCAACGGTCAACGACACAGTCAAAGTCAACGGTCAAAATCTATTGACATGGTCAAACTAAGTCAACGATCTAATCATCTAAGTTCAAGGTTTTTGAGATTAAGTTTACAATATATTTTAAAATCGTATAAAATTTACACAATTAATTATATCCGTTTTAATCATAATTTAAATAATTCATTCATTTTCATGAATTTTAAAAACGTTAATACTTTCTGAAAAAGTTATTAAGTTTTAAACACTTTAATATTGTGAACTTTTTGAATTATTTAAAACCTTTTCATTTTGATATGTTGAAATTTTGAACCTTTTAGTGTTTTTATTGATAAAATGTTGTGAAAAAAATATAACGTTTTGGTCGCGAGACGAGGGTCAAACAAAAGTCAAACTTGGTCTCTGTCCAATGTGCCTTTAAAACGGGTCAAATAATATTATTCGGTGGGCTTGAACATCGGGCCAAACGGTATTGGGCTTGAAACGGGCTAAAAGTCTTATTGGGCTTTAAATGGGCCAAGATAATTTTGGGTTTCAACTAATAGGCTTTGGTGGACTTGGACTTAAATTTGGACCAATGGCTAACTAAACACGAAGGTGTAGTCGAACCAAGGTGACCGACCGAGATGAGGTTTGGTTGAACCATGGTAACCGATCCACCCAAGAGTCGGCTAAGCCTAGACCGACCTACCTTGGTGGGTCGACTGGACTTGGCTAACCGATCGACGTATGGGTTGGTTGACAAGGTTTAACCGATCCATGAGCTTGGCTCATTTAGCTCGGTTTTGGACTTCAAGTCTTCGTCTTTAAGGACTTTAAGTCTTGAGTCTTTAATTTTCACCAAAGTCTTCACAAACATTTCATCAAACACTTAGTCTTCACCTTTAAAAATCTTTAGTCTTTGTGTTTAAGGCTTAAAGATTAAACTTTTTTGTTTCCAACTAGCAAGATTAATGATATTAAGCTAACAAAACAACAAATTACATTCAAACAATCAAAACGAACACACCATTTAGGTGGTTCGGTTGGAAAAACGCAACAAACACCCTTATTTTGATCAAGTTAAACAATGATTCACTTAAATTCGAGTTAACACTTTTTTTTGTATCATCTTCATCATCTACAAAAATCCTCAAGAAAATTTAACAACTAAACACTTTTCATTTTTTATGAACCCTAAATCAAAAACTTTGATTTTTCAAGATTTGTGAAAAGATGAAAGAATTCTTGTTACAAGAGTGATTAGAAGATGATTATTAATGACTTTCGTTAACATAACAAGATAACATCGCTAACTTCGTATGATAGAAAGACACAGGCCCTCTGACGTCTCTTGGAGATACAAAAGTGCGCTAATGGTCAAAGGTGACCACTTAACCAAACCAAAGCGGATGTAGCATGAACATTACCAAAGTTTACTCCAAATGAACTTCTAAATGACAGGGGAGCGAATTCTTATATTTTCCTCCACCCCCACTACATATTACCGCTAGGGTTAATCCCAAAATTCACTTTAGCTTGTATTCAGAATCCATTTTACCCACAACGACTCCTTTACTGTGGAGAAGCTTCAAATGTGAGAACCGTTGAGAGCTGAATTAAAACATTCAAGTCTTCGAATACCAAGCCCACCTTCATCTTTCGGAAGACACACAATCTCCCAATCAACTTTAGATTTAGCCTTTCCGGAAGACCCATGATTCCAAAGGAACTGCCTTAGAATTTGCTCTATATTAAGCAGAACACTAGACGGGAGGGTAAAGACCGAAGCCCAATAAATATGCATAGACCCAAGGACCGATTGGATAAGCTGCAAGCGACCAGCAATGAAATTTTGAATCTTTTAGTATATATCGTTTTGGTCAAACGCGAGACGAGGGTTAAACAAAAGTCAAACTTATTCTCGGTCTAGTAGGCCTTTATTTTCGGTATCAGAAATATTATTAATCGGATGGGCTCTGGGCTTGAACATTGGGCCAAACGGTATTGCACTTGAAACGGGCTAAAAGTCTTATTGGGCTTTAAATGGGCCAAGACAATTTTGGGCTTCAAATGGTAGACTTTTGGTGGGTTTGGAATCGGACCAATGGCTAACTAAACACGAAGGCGTAGTCGAACCAAGGTAACCGACCGAGCCAAGGTTCGGTTGAACCTTGGTGACCGACCTACGTGGGTCGGCTAACCTTGACCGATCAACCTTGGTGGGTCGGTTGGACTCGGCTAACCGATCCATGATGGGTTGGTTGGCAAGGTTCAATCGTTCCATGAGCTTGGCTCATTTGGCTCGGTTTAGGACTTCAAGTCTTCATCTTTAAGGTCTTTAAGTCTTGAGTCTTCCAATTTCACCAAAGTCTTCATAAGCATTTTATCAAACACTTAGTCTTCACCTTCAAAAATCTCTAGTCTTTGCGTTTAAGGCTTAAAGATTAAACCTTTTTGTTACCAAATAGCAAGATTAATGATATTAAGCTAACAAAACAACATAATACATTCAAACAATCAAAACAAACACACCCTTTGGGTGGTTCGGTTGGAAAAACGCATCCAACACCCCTATTTTGATCAACTTAATTAATGATTTAGTTAAATTCGAGCTAACACTAGTCTTGATATCTTCTTTTTTCTACAATAATACCTCAAGATAATTTAACATCATAAAACACTTTCATTTTTATGAATACGAAATCAGAACTTGGATTTTTTCATGATTTATGAGGATAAGATGAAACAATTATTGTTAAAGTGTGATTTTTTAGAGTAGTGGTTTATTAATGACTTTCGTGTTTTACCTTTTGATCAAAAATGGTTTCTTGGTATTCACCGATCCTCAAGAGAGAAAGAAAAAGAGAGGAGAAATTTTTTTTGGTAAAAAATGTGTTTTGTGTGTGTGATGGCTTACGAGAGGGAATAAAAGGGGGGGATCAATTTTGGCAATATTAGTCCCTAGAGGTTTTAAACACTATTTAAACTAAGCTTAAAGTTTAAGGCAGACACCTAAAACCATTAAATATAATATGAGTTAGCATTTTAGGTCCTAAAGTGATTCATTTTTTTTTAATTAATTAATAGAGTAAATTGCAAAAATCGTCCTTTGTGGTTTGGCCAAAGTGACAGATTGGTCTGTCGAATTTGGAATTTACAAAAACAGTCCGTTATTTTTGAAAGTTTGGTTCCCAATTCTTGAGTCCTTGTCAAAACCTAAAATGACTTAAAATGACTCTCTGTTTTTACAAAAATCGTACGTTAAGAGGGGCATTTTAGTCATTTTAGTTTGACCAAGGACCACAAGTGGAACTAAACCTTCAAAATAAGGATTGTTTTTGCAATTTCAAAATTCGATGGACCAAATCTGCAATTTGACCAAACCAACCATTTTTGCAATTTACTCTTAATTAAAGTTACACTAATTACCCTTAAGTTTTAAACCTATTTAGCAAACATAGTCCTGGAGTTAATCTCGTTAACTCCCCCTCAAATGATGACCAATTAATTATCTTAAACACTTTTCCAAAATTATTTTTGAAAAATTTAAGTTTCTGAAAATAATTTCTCCCCTCAAACAAATAACCATTTTTTATTTAAAGAGCTGTAGAATTTGTTTGAGTTGTTCAAAATCTTTGGATCGTTTTTCCCAATTTTATTCTGATGAATTATTTTTGAACATTTTTTGAAATTTTCATATAAAAGCTCGTTCTTCCCCTCGAACAAAGACCGTAGTCTATTTAAAGATTTCTTGGATTTGTTCGAGTGTTCGAATTTTCTTGAAAATCTTTTTCCATTTAATTGACAAAACTGATTCTGATTTTATTTTCAGCATTTTTGAGAAATTTGTTTAACACGAGCATGTTTGATAAACACATTTTGAGAAAAATTGCTCGAGTTAAGGAAAATTAATCAGTTTAGGACGAAATATACTTTTAGATGTGCATTTTCCTTTTTAGAAAGCGCGAGTTGTGTAGCAAAATATACACAAGTCATGTTCTTGAGTTTCAAAACTTTGAATGTTTTGAATCTTTAAACCCAAGATCGAAAAGACTTCTCTTTTCGTTGTTAAGGATAATTGCACTGAAGCGTACAATTTCTTTTTCTTTAGGAACCGGGTTGTTATCTGATACTTAATAATAAGCTATAAGAAAATTTGAGATGACATGTTTTAAAATGTTTTAAACTTTTAGTCGAACTTTATCTACAATCACGTGTCATTATTGAATGACATTTCTAAGGTCGTAGATATTATCGATTCTAAAAGATATGTCGAGAAGATTTTTTATGGTTTTTGAAATTTTTCTGATTTTATATTTTGTTTTTGAAATTTTATATATTTGTATTTGGTTTTTAAATTTTTTTTGAAAAATAAAAATATTAATCTACTTATTATACATAGGATACATGAAGTAGTAATCAGAATTACTCTTCGTCTAACTTTGCAAGCCGTTTCAGCTCTTCCGGTGTGATGCTTTGCATACCGAGGCATTTGATCAGGAATTTGAAGCGTTCTCTGGCGAGTGCTTTAGTGAAGATATCCGCCAGCTGACAATCGGTCTTAACAAAGTAAAGCTCAACAACCTCATTTTCAACTTTCTCTTTTATAAAGTGGTAGCGAACTGCGATGTGTTTCGTCCTGGAGTGTTGCATGGTGTTGCAAGATAAAGCAATGGCGCTTTTTGAGTCCGAGTAAAATGGAATCTTGTTGTAATCAAATCCGTAGTCAGTTAACTGAGACCGCATCTATAGGATATGTGCACAACAACCGAACAGGGAGATATATGCAGCTTTAGTTGTCGTTATTTCAATACACTTTTGCTTCTTAGACGACCAGCTTATAAGCTTTTCACCTAAAAATTATGCACTACCCGATGTACTTTTCCTTGAATCTTGGCAACCTGCATGGTTAGCATCTGCAAAAGTTGTTAGATTAAAATCGGTGTCCCTCGGATAACATAGACCCATATTAATGTTTCCTTTTAGGTATCGAAAGACCCGTTTAACCGTAATTAAGTGATTTTCGGTAGGCTTTGCCTTATACCGAGCACACATGCAAACGGCAAACACTAGGTCAAGGAGACTGGCTGTGAGGTACATAATGGATTCAACCATTTCTCTATAACGAGTTGGGTCAACTGGAGTCCCGTTTGAATCCTCATCCAGTTTTGAATGTCCCACCATGGGGTTGTCAACAACATCACATTTTTCAAAACCATACTTCTTGAGCATTTCAAGAGCATATTTAGATTTATTAATGAAGATTCCTCTGAGACTTTGAGAAATTTTCTCTATTATGTATCAAGATAATGATGCACTGCACATATAGTTTTGCGACTCTTAATCCTACACTGAAAGTAAAGGTTATTTCATGAATGTGGACATTATCTGTGAATCAGTGAGCATAAGCGTGAAGAAATCATAATTCCCACCCAAACCCATCACTGACCTCCTGTTTCGTTCAATACCGAATAGATGGCAATGTGCTTCTAATTAATCACCTCTGAAGATATATAGAGAGCTAAAAAAAATATGAAATATGTCTAAATCCTCGATCACACCTAATCTAAATTTGAGAAAAATCGCGCGCTCTCCTCTAACAGAAAAGCGGTTTACATAACACACCAAAATTTGCTATATAATATTAAATCTCGTTTCGCACTAAAAGCCTTATCATGCATATACATAAGACTTCGGATGTGTTCGGATCCCTCCAGGAAAAACTCTCTATGACGTTCAAACATAGATTTTGTACAAAGTATGAGATCATTTCCTTCTTTTGAGTAAAACAACGTTTTGGACTCGATCCACCTTTGACAAGATTTTAGCTAAAGAGGTATTTGGAGAGTAGTAGGTAGTACCTATGCGCTGCGGAGATTGTTTCAATCCATAAATAAAGTGATTTATTCAATCAAGAATACATGATTCGGATTTTCTGGATTTACAAACCTCTTTGGTGTCTTACGATATCTCTCCATTTACTTATCGTTACAGTGAAATTCCTCGTATTCACATCCATTGATAACACTACACTGATTTTGGTTTGTGTAGCATATTGACTAAGAATAATTCTGAAAGCTTCAATTGGAGTTGACGACTGGTGCAAACGATTTTCAAGTTGATCCCTCTTCTGCGTTAACTCTTTTGCAACTAACCGAGCTTAATTTTTAGCAATCAAACCGCAATCATATTCATTTCACTTTAAAGATCCAATTTAAGTTGATGATCATTGCTTTGTCTGGTCTTGGTACTAACTCCCATACTTCAATCCGCTCAAATTCATAGATTTCCTCTTGCATGGCTTCGATCCAGCAAGATTCTTCCATTGCTTCTTTATAATTCTTCGGCTCTGCTTTTGCTAAGAAGGCATGGAAATAACAACATAAAGCATCGGTAGAAAGTTGACATCTTGTAGAAACAGGTTTTGATGGATCGCCGATGATTGTTACTAACGGATGATCTTTTGTCCATCTTTTTGTGTAAATTGGATGTTGTTGGAAAGTGTACATGTTTGAAGTATCGACAATCCTTGAAGATGACTCAGCTGAGCTGGTGTTTGGAGGAGCAAATGGATTGGTAAATGTGT
Organism: Tanacetum coccineum; assembly: GCA_026074375.1. Taxonomy (NCBI): domain Eukaryota; kingdom Viridiplantae; phylum Streptophyta; class Magnoliopsida; order Asterales; family Asteraceae; genus Tanacetum; species Tanacetum coccineum. Next base: position 53,729 of record BQNB010022204.1, on the reverse strand, counting down.
CACTATCAAACACTGCAACTTCTTTATTTGGTGAAACATTTGTAGAATTGATTGGTGAGTTTGTTGCTTTAATGTTTGGTGAATTACTTGGAGAGGGAGCATTTTTATCAATGTAAGTAGAAGAAGAAGAAGACGCTCTGGCTGTATCTGATGGAAGTAGAGTTGCAACGGAAATGGGTGTAGATACAGAACTTGTAGATTTAAAGTATTCTTTGAACATTGGTTGAAAAAGCAAATCCCAGTTATTCTTTGTAGGAGGTTTAGCTGATGTTGACACAGCCTGGTTTAGCACGAGTCCTAAACTAATATGTCTAGAAGTCAAACCATGAAGATCGGGTCCTGAACCGAGTTGTTCAAAATCCATCTGAGTAAGTTCATCAAATTGTACGTTTATTGTTTCCATTATTTGTCTGGTCCTTTTGTTGTAGATCCGATACGCCTTCTTGGATGGTAAATAACCGATGAAGATTCCAATGTCTACATTAGGATGAAGTTTTCCAAGATCCTCAAAATAATTTGTTGGATAACATACAACACCAAAAACGTGAAGATACTTGAGTTCTGGTTTGAGATATATGAGTAGTTCATATAGAGTCTTATTGTAACGAGTATGGATCAGGGAGCAATTTTGAGTATAACATGCAGCAGCTACAACTTCAGCTTATAGAAATAGCGGAGATTTGGAGAAAATAAGCATGGTCCTTGCAGCCTCTACGAACGTGCGGTTACGCCTGTCAACTACACCATTTTGTTGTGGAGTACGTGTAGTGGATGTGTGATGAGTAATTCCAACCTCTTCCGTAAAATTTCGTAGAGTCTGATTAAGAAATTCGATGTCGTTTCCGGTACGAAGATATCTTACTGTAGCATTAAGACTGACTTGAGCTTGCTTTAAAATTTTGATAATAACTTCTGGAGCTTCATCTTTCGTTCTCAAAAACATCACCCAAGTAAAACGAGAATAATCATCAACGATGACAAGAATATATCTTTTCTTGTTTATACTTTCTACCCGCATCGGTCCACACAAATCCATATGTATCATTTGAAGTTTCTCATTTGTACTTGGTTCTAGCTTGTATGGATGAGATTCCTTCTTGCTTTTTCCTATATGACATGCCGAACTGAAATGATCTTTAATGTACTTCAACTTGGGTAGCCCTTTGACGAGACCTTTTTAGCAAGCTGATTGATGGTACCGAAGTTTAAGTGAGAGACACGACGGTGCCATAACAGAGATTTTGTCTTTGAAGCTTTGGAGAGTAGAAAAATTAGAGAAAACTTCATCATATAAAGATTAGAACCATGAGAACCCGATAGTAGATCAACACCTTCTAAGTTTCATACAAAACAAGTGTGTTTTCTGAAAGCTACTTTGAGATCTGAATCACAAAATTGCCCAATAGAGAATAGATTATGACCAAGTCCTTCAACGTAGTAAACACGTGAAATAAGAATATTCCTAATTTGTAGATCTCTATAACCCATAATAGCTACAAAATGATCGTTGTCAAACCAGACCGTTCCAACAAACTTTGAAACTAAATTGATGAGCTTATCACGATGTCCAGTCATGTGTTTGGAACACCCGGAGTCTAAATACCAAATTAACAATTTCTACAATCTGCACAAAAAGAAAGAAGAAAAACATATTTAAAAAAGGTGGATCCCCAACTTTTGATTGGGTTTCGGGTAATTAGTGAACCTAAGTGAATCCTAGATAGTCGAACTTCCATGGTGGAAGCTCGTCATCCCGAATAATTCCCTCAAAACCAAAGTCATACAAATTAAATGGGTGAAAATCCAAATTAATCATGCATTTAGAGAGTGATCCGCGGGCATTGGCATATCTAAGACTTAGTTTAGGACACGGTACATCAACTGGAATTACTATGGTTGTTAAGATATGCCCAGGAGGAACAACTATAGCAGACGTGTCATGAGAAGAAGAAGGGGGCACGGTTTTCCTACCAAGTTAAATGTCCTACCAGTGGGAACCCATTTAAGACCTATAGTTTTAAAGATCCGTCCAGTTGGTTTCCATTCTCTTTTAACTTTTTGTTTTGCATATTTAGTCGCTTTACGTTTATGAATTTTCTTAATATATTAAACGACACAAGAATCATGATTTGCAGAAAACAGACATTCATTACAAGATAAGCAAATAGTATCAGAATTCTTTACCAGAACGTTTGTGTTTTTATAGGTTACTAGGGGATGAGGATAGTTTGTTAATACAAATAATGCCTAAAAACGTTATTAATATTTTGTCGATACCTCCCCTTCACCAAAACGTTTTGATAAGAACAAAATGTACAAAATGTTACAATAAAAATAAACGTTTCAAATGTATTAAATGTAAATTTTCTTTCTAAGATTAGTGATCATTTAAGGTATGAAAAACAAATTAATTAAGATGATTAGTGATCAAGAAAATATTTTTTTCTCTTAATCTCACTTTTAATTCTACAAAGTATTTCTCAAAAATTCATTTACAAATTTTCTCTAATAAATAAAAAGTTTTATTAAAAACTTAAAATTTGAAATTAAAATTTTCCCCCAAAAACGGAAGCTTCTACACCAGATACAACCTTCCCCACAAAAAGACAAAAAAGGGAGCGGAGTCTAGGCGGCGGCCCCCTTATAGGCATGGTGGCCCTACTTATATATAAGGGACCGCCGGGACCGCCCCCAGAGAGCCGTTGAGATTCCCTGCCTATAAATACTGCTCCATTCCCAGCAGAAAAATATTCCTCTTTGCACGAATTTTTTAGTCGTTTCTTTCTCGGATCAATAGATTTTTCAAAGTAAAATTTTGAAACGTAAAACACGTGTAAACTATTCATCCCTTCTAGTTTCCACAATTGGTCATCAGTAGAAGGTACCTCAAGATTTTAAAAGTACTAATTGTATTTTAAAGATTCGGATCGAATCTATGGATTCCGACATATCTTTAGAGGGCAATCTACTGCAAAGACCACCACTTTTTGAAAGCGATAGTTTTATTTATTGGAAAAATAGATTCGAGACATTTGTTAAATCAAAAGATCTAGATCTTTGGCATGTTATTACCAAAACCGTTCTTTAAAAAAATGAATTTTTGAAAAATTAACCCTACGAAAACTTTTAACAATTTTCCTACAAACTAGATAAAAATAAGAAAAAAAATTTATTTATTTTTTAAATAAAATTATATTTTCCGGATAATTATTTTATTTTTTATGAATTTTTTAAGATTTAAATGATTAAAAACTACAAAAATAATCCTAGAGCTAAAAATATTAACCAAAAAAATTTCATAAAAATTACACTAGATGGAGAAAAAGTGCAGAAAATTAAGAAAAATAAAAGCCCTAAATTATATCTAATGATTAAAGCTTAATTAAACTAATTAAAACTAAACCTAACTAATATTTAAACTAAAACTAACAAGGACTAAAAATGGACTAACGACAGGGACTATTTGTGACAAAAGACCAAATTAATTTTTTTTTTCCTACCCTGAACCCCAATCCCGCTTTTCAGTCCAAGTCCCCAAAGTGCTAATTTTAAAAAGTCGTTTTTAGCCAAAACGCAAAACACGAAAGTTGTTCACAACATGTTTTTAAGCAACTTTAATAAAGACACCTTGCGAAAATAAGCACTCTATAAGCTCCAAAAAGCCAATTTAGCTGCTGATTGCAGAAAGTAAGCTAAAATTTTGGTTTTTGGTATTTTGCGAAGTTTAAGCTCAAATTAAGGCCAAATTCAAAAAGGAAAGATGTTTTGGAAAGCTTATATGTTGCTTAATCTGATTCCAAAAAGCTTTTTCAACCAAACACAACTTAACTTAACTCAATTTGCATCAAAAAGTAGTAAACTCTAACTTTTTCTCAAATAAGCCAAATTCAAAATAAGCTAAAATCACCAATAAGCCAAACTGAAAAGTGGGCTTTAGGAAATAAGCTCACCAATGAGTTCTTATTAAGCCCACCTATTCACTTTTTCAATTAAAGATCTAGATTAAACACAATAAGCAAAAAATGTTTACACTACTTTTTTTTGGATTTTTATGAAAATAGCACTTCTAAGACCTAAATTAAGCTAAGAAAATAAGCAAAACTTTGAAAACCTTTTATCTAGCCTTCTTACCCTAATCCTAAATAAGCTAATTTAACAAGCAATTAAGCTAAATTAAGCAAGAGAAACTCAGCAGTACTAACTTAGAGTTAGTACTGCTAGCTTTGAGTTAGTGCTGCTGGTTTAGATTTAGTACTGCTAGCTTTCATAAAACACAATGAAATAAGAAATAAGCAAATAAGCTAAAACAGATATTTAACTATCCCTAATAAGAACTCAGGCATAAGATTAAGCAACTAGAATAAACTAGAATGGCAAATAAGCTAAAAAACTAAAAACTTATAAACTCTTAAAATTACTTTGAAAAGGCGAATAAGCTTAAATAAGCTCTACTAAAGACAGTAAACGAAAATGGACTTAATCTACTCTAAAAAGCTAAGCAAATCTTAAATAAGCAGAAATAATAAGCTAATAAGCAAAAGTGAACCAACAGTACTAACAGTATTAACTATCAGTACTAACTTGGAGTTAGTACTGCTAGCCTTGAGTTAGTACTGCTAGCTTTAATAAAACACAAAAGAGAACCAGCAGTACTAACAGTGGGTTAGTACTGCTTGTTCCAAACACCCCTTAAAGTTTTCAAAAATCATTTTTCTTTTTATTTTAAGCTGATTTGGTCCTAAATTGTTAAAAACAGATTATCAAATAACAAAATAAGATACTTATAAGCAGATTTCAATCAAGAATAAGCACTTAAATAAGCTGAATCAATCTAACAGTATTAACTCATAACTAACAGTACTAACTAAGAAATTTGCACAAATCACTTTTAAACTAACAACTAAGCAAGATAAGCACTAAACGTCATGATAAAGAATAAATAAGCAAATATAGGTAACAAATAAGCACTATAAGCAGTTTTATAGTAAATAAGAAAAATAAGAAAAAGAGAGACTTACAACACCCTTGCTTAAAACAGGGTTAAACAAAGAGTCTACGAGCTCTAGCTTGTATAAAACAAGCTAGTGAGAGTCCATAAGCCCTTCCAGAACTGGCTTATCATCCATAAGCTGTGGTATATTTGAGTGTGAAAATTTTTACTTAAATTCTTAGTATTTGAGTTAAGACAAATGACTTATATGATTTTATAAGACTTAAAACATATTAAGTAAAGCTTTTAACAAAGGAAATACAGAGATCAAAAAATTGACTTAAAAACTCCAAATTTGCATTAAGACGAAAATTAAAGTTACAAGACTTGGAAGAGTAAAATTGCATAAAAATAAGCTAAAATTTAACTAAGAAAAATCGATATATATCTATTTGGGTTACAATGGCCCTATTTATACTAAAAACTTCCTCCTTGGGTCTTCCAGCTGTGCTTTCTTCTGTGTTTCTTTGTAGAGACAAAAACCCAAGTGTGCTTGTTGTGTGAGGTGATTCTAAAACAAATCCCAGCCTTCAATTTCTTTTGTGCTTCTTTTGAGTCAATCATAGCCATCGAAAAGCTTGGAAAGTGGTGGGAATTGCCTCAACTTGGCAAATCTATAAATGGGGGGTAGTGACTAGTGTTAGTGGAGGAGGGGGAGATGTCTTACCCAAGGGGTTGTAGAGGTTGCAGGGTAAAAGGGTGGGAAGGGGAACCCGTGAGTTGGTTCTTGGGTTTGTTTGGGCGGGAAAAATGATTTTTTGGTAAGTTGGCAGTTTCGGCCCCTCAAGTTATATTGCACCCAATTTGCAATCTCAGCCCTTGTCTTTTTATTCTTGTAATACAAGTTGAGGTTTGGCAATTTTAGTCCCTCAAGTTGTATTTTCTTCATTTGGTTGACTTTTGACTTTGTCGGGGTTGACTTTCCTGCTGACTTTTTGACTTTGACTGACTTTGGCTTCGATTTGACTTTGTCTTTTCCATTTCGTGCTCGGTTTTGTTTGTTTTTGGCTTTCTTTTCGTCATTTTCTTGAATATCCTTTTCCTGCACAATACAAATGCAAAACATACAAATACGATGTATTTATGGTACATTTTTAGTCATTTAAGTCCGTTTTTAATGGAAAATGGTATGTATAATTAAGCACATACCAGTAACAATGGGCGAACTATCTACTTCTCATGTTTGGAATGGGTATTATTGGGCAAAGGACTTATTTGGAGTATATATTTACTCCTGAATATCACTTGAATATGAATGGAAGAGCAGGTTGTATGCAAACACTCAATTGGTTATATATACTGAACTAAGCTATAGTGAATGAGCAGCTTGCAGTTGCTTATTCCAAACTATTTATCTTAAAAGATAATAAGTTATAAGTAGCATTAATTAAAGACCCCATCATATAACTTTCCTTAAAAGTAAGTTTTCCTAGCAATTTTAAATTTGTATGGTCAGCTGGACTTAAACCTCTAATAATGCAAACGCTAATTGCTATACAAATTGGTAGGACCCAAAAATTTCAACTCTAATTGAGCACATAATCTACCTCACATGTACTTAAGTAATCGATTTTCAAAGCAACATTTATATTCTCTATAAGAAAAATATGTAAGTGTTTATAGGATATGTTGCTAACATTTATGACTAGTGAAGAAAAAAATTAACAGTTACATTGTTGGTACTTAAGTAACCTATTGCAGCAAGTTTTAGACTATAACAGAAGTTTACCTTGTTTTCCCCTGGCGTTTGCTTCAACTTTTCATAACTTGGGTCCACCATCCCTTCATAATTTTAACTTCCCTTAGCATTAATCGTTCTTTGTTCCTATATAACACATCAAGGCATATAACATCAAAACAACACATTACACATACAAAAAAGTATAAAACCCATCGGATAACACGTATATTACCCCCATTCCAGCATCGGATGGCAGTTGTACTCATACGGATTTAGATTGTCCCCATGGAATTTTTTTGCCTAGACAAAGAAATAAGATAAATCAATCATAATGGCCATGAGTTGCATCTAATTCCACAAGTCATCTCATAACTTAGTAGAGTATTTGAGATTGCTTATTTATGATTTAACTAAGTGTCTAAGTGTCTATATAAGTAACAAGTAACCACATTAATAACCTGAAAACATACTCGTTAAATGTGTTAAAACACTACTGAGACAAAATATGTATACATAGAGGGTATTGTCAAGCACAAGTAGTTGGCTTATGCCTATATCTCGAGGTTGTATCCATATGGTTGACGTTAATACGATATTCAAAGACCCCACCCCTGATTCCCTTTTCTACGAGCATACCATTACTAACATGCATATTTTATTCAAAATCTATCCTTGATCAAAGAGCAACATGAATGTATACCTCTTCTACCAGAAGAGTCGATTTCCACTTGAGCATTTCATCGAGCATCTTGTCTTCATTTCTACCATTTATCCTTTATAGAATAGAATATGAATGTAAAGTGTTGTTAGTGTTGCTAGACATTTTATCAAACATTTGGTGTGCGATGTTTTAATATCCAATATTTAGATCCACTAAACCTCATCAAATTCAAATCCGCTAAACCTAACCATTGTAAACTCAAACCAACAACAAAATAACCAGAATTTTAGCCCTATAACTTATCAAAATTAGGTCATAATCGTGTGTAAGTTTATACACCTAAAGTTCATAGTCTCGAATACACAATCAAATCATCAATAAAACAAGTAAATTAAACACAAACAGAAACGAATTATTCAACAAATATATAAAAAATTCAGACAAGTAACATGTAATTTTCGAAATTAAATGAAATTAACTCGTAATAGTTAGGGATTAGGTATAACCTCAAAAAAAATTAGGCTTGATTAGTGAAATTGAGATTCCGAAGGTGTCAGCCATGGCGGAATGGTGCCAGTGTGTGTTTTTAGTGTGTGAAACAGTGAAGAAGAATGATTTTTATGGTCGTGTGTAAAATTGCAGAGAAGATATGAAAAGAAATGATAGCGCGTTTCTGTGTTGGTTTTTAAATATTTACCCATCTTGTTTAAGTCCTTGTACTTTTAGTTTTAGATGCTACATAATAAAAAAGGTGAATTGCATATATGTCCTTCCAAAGATTCATAATTACATATATATCCAACCAAAAGTTAAAATTGCATATATATCCTCTCAAAGACATAAAATTGTCATATATATCCAAATTATTATTTTACATATATTTAATAGCAAAAAATGTTTGATAATTATAAATTAAATATAATAACCATTATACCCTTGTTTATCTTCTTTTTTAAATTACAAACATATTCTTTAACCTGATTTCATAAAAAAAGAAAATAACAACACAATATTGTCTAAACAAACAAAATGACATCATGATCAAATATAAAAACATGATGGGGAGTAGTGATAGTCCCTATAATTTGAATTGATTGAAGAATTTACTTTTTTCTAAGATCAAGACACTAAATAATCGTTGGAATAATGGTGGGGTATTTGAATGTTCGAGGTTAAACAATGTAAAATTTTTTAAAATAACTAAAAATAAGAATAAGTACACAAAACATTATGAAGGAAAATTTAATACAATTAAAACAACTATGGATATATAAGCTGACAATTTTAAAGTTTTAATGTTATAGAGAAGTCTGTGTAATAACAAACCGATGAGTCTCTAGAAGTCTAGTGTTAAGACCAACTTGATAGAGTCTAGTTTATCTGAGTGATAGAGGTAATATGATTTGGATTTTTAAGAATGAGTAATAGATAACAAGTGGAAAATTGGTCATTTTATATATTAATTTCAATTTATAAAAATTTTTTTTTGCATATTAAATATTGATGGAAAAATAATAATTAGGTGATATATATGACTAATATATGTCTTATGAAAGGATATATAGTTTATGCCCCCAAATTGATGGGAGTTTTTGATTGATATAGTTATACTTATATCTATACTACTAAAATAAAACAAAATATAATGTGGGACCCATTAAAAATATAAGATAGAGCGTAGGTTGGCAATCTTGACCATATAATTTATGTACCAGTTTCATTTTAATAAACCACATCATGAAAGTGAAATAAAGATTACATGTGTCACCATTTTGATTAAAAGTTCACCTCTATATTCAATTGAAAATATCTAGTTTCTTATCAATTTAAATTTTTATGTATTATCCTAATTTTACACCATATTTTTAAATTTTATCTCATTCATATCAACATCCATTTTGATATAAATGTTATATATGATATTTAATGTTTTTTACATTTTTATGCGGAGTTTAATTTATGTTGAATATTGTACTTTTATTATCAACGTTTACGATTAAAATAAAATCTGAACATTGATACTGTAAAAGAACTTAAATATTTTCGTTATGAGAGTGTTGTCTTATTTACATGGACTATGAATGCTATCTAAAATGGTATTGCGAGGAAAGCTACGGGAAACTCAAACGATACGACATACATTCAAGAGAGTCTATGTGAAATAGAGAAAATACTTAAGGCGGGTAGGAAAATTTGCTTAAAGATTGAGTTAGTAAAATTTATTGGCCATTTGCGCTAGATGTAAAAGAGATGAGGAAATTGCGTAAAGAGTTGAGTTAGTAAAAATTTTATTGCCGCCGCTATGCGCGGGTAACCAACTAGTATGTAATTATGAGTCTTTGGAGGGATATATATGCAATTCCCCCTAATAAAAAAGGGGGGCAATTCTATATTTCCCCAACTTAAAAACCATAATTTCATATTTCCTCAAAGCATGCTTTAAGTACATTGTACATCATGCATTCATAACTTGTATTTTGGGTATATATGACATTATTGTGTTTAATTTGGATATATATGGAATTATCCCAAAAAAGAATCGTGTATTTACTCAAGTGAGTGACGAATTGTTTCGTCATTAGACGTGTACAATTTTTATCACGAACAAATCTCGTTACTAACAGCTACAATAGTGACAAAAGATGTATTCGTCACAAAATTTCGTGACTAATTCAAACCACAAAACGTTTATAAGTCTAGTAGTCTTTTTAATGACAACCTAAAAGTTTCGTCACTATATTTTTGCCTATGACCAATATGAAGTGACGAATTTTTTTCTCGTCACTATATGCTCTTTTTAATGACAAAAAAATGTCGTCACTAATATTTCGTCACTATAGGCCTTTTTTTGTAGTGTATCTTCATCTCTCCTCTCTATGAACTTGATCAAACAATGGTAGTTTATGGGTATAGACTCCACATAAACTCCATGTCACTATGCACTTACATATAAACCTCCATTGGAAGTGGGTTATCATATCTAAAAATCCTTTGCTATAAAGAGATAGCATGAATTGTATGAAGGCACATACACAAAAACACCATATTCACTCGTTGAAATTTGCTTCTACTCTTGTTGTTATTCTGTTACCATCTTTGTATTGTAATTAAGACATTCAAAGATTACGTGTGTAGAACTGTATTAATCATGGGTGCTTAAGCTTGGAGACTCGAGCAACTTAAGGAGTGCAGGAAATACTTTAAAGGACAGGGATTTGACATCCCGTACGGTTCTGTTTGTTACGTGTTTGACAGATTCGAAGATGCCAGATGACCATGGTGATGATACTTGTTGCTTGTTGTTGTTATATACGAATCTACTGTCTACTCGGTTATTCGGTTCGGTCTTATGGGCTGTTATGGGGCATTATATCAGTAAGGTATTTCTACTATGTTTACTTCATCGAAACATATAGTCGCGAGAGAACATATAGTTCAACAATCTTTAAAGTACTTTTGGTTGCAATCCGAATGAAACCAACTGTTTAATCGATGTTTAATCAGTGTGTTTCGTATCAAAACCTAATTGGTCTCTCTCATAATTTTGAAACCAAATGAGATGTGTTTCGAACATGCTATGATAGTTTTGAAGCAAAATATAAGTTTAATTGGTTGACAACTAATATATTGTTTCTGACAAAAGGAGAGTATACAAAACGATACAGAATATTATTGATGCCATAATTGTATAATAGTTTACTCAGTGCATAATGTACATGATGAATTGATGATGCAATATGTTTTGGTGTTTCCTTTTTATATAAGATAATTGTGAATTGCGAAAGTGATAAAGGCTCACGCGCTTGAATTCTAATTTCTAGGATATGTATGTGTATCATATTTGATGAGGTGTCATTTTATACATTTTTTCGGGGTCATTTAACATTTTAAATCATGAAAATATTTTTATAATACGTCCTTAATTGTTTCTTTTTGTTTTTTAGCACTTGGATGTCAATTAGAGGATATACACGTGACTTGGGCTCATTTTGGAAAGAAACGGACGCGATTACAACTCAACACCAAAGTCGATGATGAAAAAGCCATACAGTGGCTAGAGACGGCGTCACAATTTCATGTGACGGCGTCAGGACAATCAAGCGACGGCGTCAGAAATTTGGCGACAACGTCAGAACTTAACCGACTTAAAGAAGACCTAGAAGATTCTTCGGGGCGACGACGTTAGGATTATAAAGAGACGCCGTTGCGACCGTTTTATTATATATACAAACTCAGTTTTAGGGTTTTAAAGTGTGGAATTCGAGAGTAACTTTTACGGAACGATTTATATCAGTTTTACGGTCGATTTTAGGGTTCTTAAACCCTCTTGTATCTACCTTAACTCCATGTTTTAATCAAGTGAAGATCCTTATCCCTTTAATCTTTCAATATGTCTTATTGTTTGATTGATTGTTGTTCTTTGCTTTCTTTTAACATGATAGGCTAGATCTTATAGTGTTTGCTTATGATTGCATGAAAGTTAGTGTGTGAATCCTTTTAATATTGCTTCTTGTTGATGAGTGTGCGGGTTAGGTTCTAGAAAACTAGCTTTTTAATTGCTTGCAAAGAAGTCTAGGGAAACGTGATTGTGTAGAAAGGATACCATCGCAACAGTATTCATACTACCTTACCTTAATATGGTTGATCACCTTTTAAGTGTTTTAATGCATGTAATGTACTCTTAGAGGCCTAGTAATAGTCTTCATACTACCTTACTTGTGCCTTGCCTTAACGGAATATTACATAGACGACGGGTTCGTGTAATTCATTCATGAATTAGGAAATACTTACACACTACATCACAAGAGTGACAAGCAATAGGATTAGGAGGATCATATTAAGGAGTAATGCATGATTAAGTAAACACATTTGTTTAACCTATACGAGTTTCCACACATTAGCTTAGATTTATTTTAGTTACTTAGTTTAATTAGCTTAAAACCAAAACCCCCTTCAAACCAGAGATTTAACCTGCTTTCATAAAATAAAATAAAATACAAAAATAATCTTCTCTCAAACCCTTAGACCTTAGTTACATTTAGTTCGAACCTTCACAGCCTATTCCCCTAGAGTACGATAACAACCCCCGAGTCTTGCCTATACTACACTAAAACGGTTAGGTACACTGCCCAGGGAGCTGTAAAACCTGGTGTTTGGAACCCTCACATCAAGTTTTTGGCGTCGCTGCCGGGGAATAGTTAGGTTCGAATTTTATTTAGATTAGGTCTACTCGCTTAATTCCTATTAAGTGAGATTTTAATTTCTATCAATTAGCTTTCTTTTAGTCTATCTTTTCTTTGTGTGTCTGTTTTGTAATCCCCACTTAATTATTCCATTCTTCATTATGGAGAACGCAAACCCATTTATATCTGTCAATTTTGGTTACTGAACTTTTGATTCTCCATCACCCCCATAATTTCAATGTTAATCCAAGCAACCTGGACGTATATTTTTAGGTAAGTTAAGTAACATAAATGTCATGTTTTTACAAGTTCAATGATGTTTACGTATATTTTTGCAAAGTTGAGTAACCCCAAATGTCATGTTTCATAAGTTTAGTAACCTAAGTGAACAAAATGAAAGTTGAGTAACTTAGGCGAACTTTTTGGGAAAGTATAGTAGCTTCTTTGTATAATAACCCTTTCTTTGTGTGTCTGTTTTGTAATCCCCACTTAATTATTCCATTCTTCATTATGGAGAACGCAAACCCATTTATACCTGTCCCACCAAACGGACTCCACGTTAGGATCACCCAAGAGCTCAATAAGCTTCGTGCGATCTCAACCATGATTAATTCTTACCTCGAACAACCGCTAAATGATTTTATGAACTCACATAATGTAATTGAAATGGATGACCCTGAGTCCGATGATGTATCGGTAGATAAAACCTTTGTTTCTCCTTTCTTAGATTTGGATGTTGAGTCAGATGATGATGAAGTGCTTAATGAGTTAGACGAGTATGGGAATGCGGGGAATGTTTACCGTAAGAAGATAATCAACAGTCTTGATGAAGAGGACTTAGCATTCCCATGTATGATTTGTTTTAGGAAGTTTGTTGTCTATTTTGATCCCTTCTTGCCAATGAACATTATTACGTGTAAAGCCTATAATACTATAATGGTAGAAGGCTCGAAAGTGCGGGAAGGAACTTAGTTGCTATTGTTAGGGATGTTTATATGTTTGTTGGAAGTTTCACCTATGTTACAAACTTTGTAGTATTAGATGACATAGGGGAGTTTATTGTCAGTAGTATGACGGATATTGTGATGGAAGACCCTTTAGAGCTGTTACTCAATTAAAATACGATTGCGTTGAGGGTTTAATTTCATTTAGTAGAATCTTTGATACTTACATCTTCTGTATGCCTCGCATGATACCTAGACTTAAAAACTTCGAATTGAGGGCCTATACTAGTGCTCAGCCAACGAGATCTGATGAGCGGACTTAGGTACCCCCATGAGCAAAATAAGTTGAAGTACAAAAAATTGCCTACACATAGGCCCCGAATACTAAGTAGACGAGAATATGAAAGAATGGCTCGCCCGTGGACATGTGAGCATGTACGAGATCTCGTAAGGAGTGTGACTCTAAGTCTAGCTACAAGACTTTCCTAGTCTAGCTACAAGACTCGTTAAATAAACAAAAGCGCTTGTTGAGAGGCAACCCACTCCTTTATTTCTCGCATTTTAGAAGTGTCGTGTGTTTTAATTCTTTATCATTTGTTTTTATATGTTTGAACTATGTAATCATGCTTTGTTTTGTCTTTAACTTCGTCTTAATTGCAATCAAAGGTATTTTACATCAAGATGTTAAAAGAAAATATCTAGTTGCTAAGAACCATTCCAAACATGTTAAATAAATTGTTTAGATTAATTCGCATCTTGTGTCATGTTAGAGTCACATGATTGTACTAATCATTTTCGTGGTTTATGTAGTAATTTTTACAAGAAATAACTAATAGGACTTGCGTGCAGAAATATTTCCAAGAAAGAATTTTTTTTCCTTTACAGACGCTGGAGATGGCGTCAGGATTTTTCCTGACGACGTCACGTCTCCAGCTACAGTAAACTTCGTAATTTTTTTATTTTTGAACAATTAATTTTGTATAATTTCCAGAATTTGTAATTTTCTTAAAACTTGCAGAAAATCACAATTACATTAGTACATTCATCATATCTTTACTGCTTTCGTAGTGTCAAAATCCTAAATAATTATATTGTATATTATTATCCTGTCGATTTTACGCCAGGTGTAGTTATTTCTTGTCTTTGATTTGCAGGTTATATTTGATGAGAAAAAGCTCGGAAGTTCTAAAGAGTTTCATGTGGACGATTCTTAGATGAAAATTTAGCTAGTTTCTTTTGCCTTTTCTTTTTCCTTTTATTCGTTTTTTGGGTACTTCTAAAAACATTAGGGACAATGTTCAAAATAAGTGTAGGGGAAATAAATCCTTGGAAACTATTTATTCATTTGCCTTTGCTTTGTCCTTAAAAGATGAGTAATATACTGAAACCTAGCGTAGACAGTAATTTTGACCCAAATTTAAAAAAACTATGGCACATACCAATGAAAACTATGTATTAAAAGCGTCTCATGGATAGGAGTTATATGTCTAGCACAAAAACCCTACCATTAAAAAATTCCACCCCAAAAATGTGAGGTTTGCCTTTAGATCTTTAGAGAATAATTTTTACCTTTAGCTTTCTCCAGTTAAGGATTTGAGCAATCGCATGTGTCTTGTTCATGGATTTGATCGTGCATATGTGATTTTGTTGCTTTTTCTGGAGCATTGGTATCGGTTAAAATCATATGAGTGTACCGATAGTATATTAAATTATAGAACTTGTTTTTGTGATTCATCCCGAGACCGCAAGTGAGATTACATTCATATGATTAGGATTTGATAAATGATAAGAGGCGCTAGGATAAACCCTGTTTTAAACCTGTAGTTGTTATTATGGTCTCCCCGATCATATAACTACCCCCACACACTTGCTTCACACTCATTTTTAGTGCAAGATACCCCTAGCATACCCCTCTGAGCCTATCCTTTTCACGGTTCTCGTGATTTTTTGGTGGATTCCGGATTATTAAGGAATATCATTGTTTATGCCCCCACCAAAATGTTACACTCAAATCGCCTTATCATTCCCTATATGTACTCGCCTATAGTACATTATTGTTATCATATATGTAAATCCGGTTAATTATTTGCTTGAGTACATGGTTGCTAAGTCGAGTCTTTTACTAGTGTATATAATTTTGGGACGATTGGGACGCATGGTAGTTTTTATCTTATGGAGAATTAGGGAAGAAGTCAGTTTACTACCCCATACGTGCTTAATACACTCCATGTTTGTTGATCTTTTCAATTCGGGTCTTTAGAATAGTTAATGTCATTGAGTAGTAAAAAATTAAGTGTATGGATGCAATTATAAACCCCAAGTCATGTATTATTATGTTTCAGCAGATGGCAGGGCAAAAGTGTATATATAAAAAATAAAATCAAAAAAGCAAAAAAATATTAGATACGGGCTGCCATCTTGCTTATGTTTATTTTTATGTCAAGATAGTGTCAGAAAAGGAAAAGAAAGAGTTTGATGTAGAGTTTGTATATCTTAGTATAGTGTGGTCGAGTTGTGGCTTAACAACGCCTTTACGTGTATTCTTGTATCTAATTAATTCACCACCACCCCAAATCCACCCAGATATATCCCATCCATTTCCGTTTCCGTTTAACTTACACTCAAACATCACAACCCTTTAAAGACCTCTTTGATAGTAATTCCTAGATGCTTACGCCACAGCGGTGGAGATTTAATCCTTTATTATGCTTATGGTGATTTGTATACTATGACAGGTAATCAGTGTTATTTTTCCGTTTCTCATATTGTTATAATTTATTATACACCCAAGAAAAAGAGAGAATCCAAACACTTATGTGAGGTGCTAGTATATAATTTATGTGCTTTTAATTACGAGGTCTAGTAGGTTGTGCCAAATTATCTTTATTGAGTAAGTTAAATGCCCCCGATATTGCTATGAACTAGGTAGAAAAGCCCATTTGCTTGAGGACAAGCAAATCCCAAGTGTAGATGTATTTGATGAGACGTCATTTTATACACTTTTTCAGAGTTATTTAACCCCTTAAATCATGCAAATATCTTTAAAATACGTGCTTAATCGTTTCTTTTTGTACTTTTAGCACTTGGATGACATTTGGAGGATATACATGTGACTTGGGCTCATTTTGGGAAGAAACGGACGAGATTACAACTCTACACCAAAGTTGATGAAGAAAAAGCCATACAGTGGCTGGAGACGGCGTCACAATTTCATGTGACGGCGTCAGGATGATCGGGCGACAGCGTCAGGAATTTGGCGACGACGTCAGGACTTAACCAACTTAAAGAAGCCTTAGAAGATTTGGCGGGGCGACGGCATCAGGGTTATAAAGCGACGTCGTCACGAGCGTTTTATTATATATACAAACTCAGTTTTAGGGGTTTAAAGTGTGGAATTCGGAGTAACTTTTAGGCAACGATTTATATCAGTTTTAGGGTCGATTTTAGGGTTCTTAAACCCTCTTATATCTACCTTAACTCCATGTTTTAATCAAGTGAAGATCCTTTATCCCTTTAAGCTTTTAATTTGTCTTATTGTTTGATTAATTGTTGTTCTTTGCTTTCTTTTAACATGCTAGGCTAGATCTTATAGTGTTTGCTTATGATTGCATGAAAGTTAGTTTGTGAATCCTTTTAATAATGCTTCTTGTTGATGAGTGTGCGTGTTAGGCTCTAAAAAACTAGCTTCTTAATTTCTTGCGAAGACGTATAGGGAAACGTGATTGTAAAGAAAGAATACCATCGCAACAATCTTCATACTACATTTCCCTAATATGGTTGATCACCTTTTAAGTTTTTTAATGCACGTAATGTACTCTTAAGGGCCTTGTAATAGTATTCATACTACCTTACTTGTGCGTTGCCTTAACGGAATATTACATAGATGGCGGGTTCGTGTAATTCGTTCATGAAGTAGGAAATACTTACAGAATACATCACAAGAGTGACAAGCAATAGGATTAGGAGGATCAAACTAAGGAGTGATGCATGATTAAGTAAACATGTTTGTTTAACCTATACGAGTTTCCACACATTAGTTTAGATTTATTTTAGTTATTTAGTTTAACCAGCTTAAAACCAAAACCTCCTTCAAACCTGATATTTTACCTGCTTTCATAAAATAAAAAAATACAAAAATAATCTTCTCTCTAACCCTTAGACCTTAGTTACTTTTTGTTCGAACCTTCACAACCTATTCTCCTAGAGAACGATAACAGCCCCCGAGTCTTGCCTATACTACACTACAACGGTTAGGTACACTACTTAGGGAGTTGTAAAACCTGGTGCTTGCAACCCTCACATCAATATTTGAGACGCACATAGTTTTGTTTGAAACCTTAAATTCAAATTTTGACTTTTATGTTGTTTTTCAAAATCCTAAAACCAACTTTGATAATGTTAGCAAGTTGGCTACTCATTATACACCATCAGATGTTACTTTGAGTATTAGGTCAAGATTTTAATTTTATTGGGACTATAATGAGGTTGATATTTTGAAATTATATATGTGTTTTGCATCAGAGGTATCTTTAACTAATGCTATGTATTAATTATTCATTTGTATATGAAGATCCATTGGGAGACGAGCTCTAAATCTAATATGTACTCGTAAATCTGTTGTATTTTTTACATTTCTGTTGTTGTTGCAATGAAATGTGGAAATGAAACTGTCAAGGCTCTAAGAAGAGAGGTCCAAACATGGATAGCGTAGTTCATTTTTGGGTGCTTGAGTATGGCTCCTAGTGTGTGGAACCACAAATCATGGTTGGCTATATTTTGAACTATTGAATTGATGTTATCTACTGGATAAACGCTGATCCTAATATGACACCAAATGCTTAGTATCCGCTAGCAAAAAAAAATAATGTTACCAATTCATATTTGTAATATTGGGATGTCTTGGTGAGTGACTGAGCCAAGGCGGCCTTTATAATGCAAACCTTTTACCGCTATAAATTTAATATTGAGATTTATAGTGGATTTTATGAAGAGGCGAGTATGAACCTTACAAAGGAAATTTTTGTATAGCGTTTGATGTGTATGTGATTGATGAGAAAAAAAAGGATGGCCTCATGCGGCGGGTCGTACTACAAAAGTTTTACAACCCACCTAGACAGAGTACTTAATTGTTGTAGTGTAGTATATGCAAGACTCGGGGGGTTATTATTGTTCTCTAAGGGAATCGTTTGGGTAGGCTCGTGATAACATCAAATAGTTAATACATTTTAATATCAAATTCCCTATAAAAATGCTTACAAGTATGCTATTAATATATGAAAATGTTACTTAATTGTTAATATTCTGTTTTCAGGGACCAAGTGAGTATTTTAGCAAAAGACAAGGGATTTGGACAAGAAATGCACTAAAGTTAAGAGTCCAAGGCACTTTACGGCGTAACACCCCCGAGGGATTACGCCGTAACATCTTATAACGAAGAAATGAGTCATCACACCCTTTACGGCGCAAAGAGTCTCCAAGATTATGCCGCAACATTCAAATCTACAAGAGATGATGTATCTGACTCAACGTTACGACGTAACATATGCGACTGAGTTACGCCGTAACATCCTTTTATGCCTAGAAGATTAGATGATTACGTAGCAAGGTTACGACATAACATCCCATAAGGGTTACGCCGTAAACCTTTTAAAGCCTATAAATACAGCTTTCATCCGGCTCATTCATCATCACTCACCACCACCATTTCACACACAGTTTTAAGGGGTGAACCAAACCCCTAAGGTTCGAAGCACTTCATCTGAAGGTCCAGGGGAAAAGCCACTAGCATACTTATTGTATTTAACCATTCATTTCATTCTCTGTAAGAATTATGATGATTTAATCCATGTCTTTATTCATTAATTCTTGCATTGCTGTTACTATGAGCGGCTAAGCACTTTCAGTGCTGGCCTAACCATGTAGTTGTTGTTGTTATGATTATGATTTCCTGTTCAATTATGATTATGTTAGATATCCTTATAGCCTTTCATTTATCCCTATGTTTTGGTAGTATAGAGGGTGGCTTAGATCTTATTAATCCTGATATTAGACTTACCATGTTGAACTTGGGATTAGTAGGGTACTAGGGTAGCTTGACATCTATCCCTAGTGTAGGAATTAAACAGATTACCGCCTTTGTCACATTAAATACTTAAAAAGCATGGGAACTCTTTCAGAAAGGGTTGTTTAGATAATAGATTGGTCTTAAGGGTAGTTGGGGTTTCACCACTACAAGTTTGGATGCCCTGCTCGTGTGATCGTAGGGGAATGTGGGATCGCAGAGTAAGCATATGACAGACCTTAAATGAAAATTTGGGTATGTCGACTTTAGAACCACTAATGGAACTTATAATTGAACATTGCACAGGAAAATGTAATCATAACATTGGTAATGAAATGGTTAGGTTAGCACGCCTTTCTCCCTGATATCTTCTATCTATTTATTTTATTGCATTAATTTTTTCGTAATTCTTAAAATCAATCTTAAAACCATTTTCAATAGTGACAACAATCAAATTAGAACTATTAAACCTTAGCTCTTGGGACGACCTCGGATTTACCAAGCTACTGCACTATATACGACCGGGTCTCTGCCCGTTAGTGCGTGTATCAGTAATCGAGTTTTATAAATTTAAAACTTAACAAAATATTATTTAAAACAAAATACGCATCAAGTTTTTGGCGCCGTTGTCGGGGAGCTAAAAGATAGTTTTAATTTGACCCTCTTTCTCGATCATGACTAGGAGTAGCAACACAAAGGTGTTCACTCCTTTCGCTAACCCCGAAAGGAAATTTCAGAGTAGAAAAGATATCACGCCCATTGCGGTCCATAATATTTATTCCTTCTATGAATCTGAATCGTCAGAAACAGAGTTGGAAGATTTAAGTGATATCGACATCGAAACACTTACGTTGGATCAATATCTGGCTCTAAATCGTAATAACTTACAAGTAGGAGTAAAGAGACTCGAGATTGAAAAAACATCGTTTTGAAATTAAAAGTCAACTGTTAAGGGAATTGCGTGAGAACACCTTCTTTGGAGGAAAGTCTGAAGATGCTATAGAACACTTACGAAAAATCTTAGAGATCGCAAGTTTATTCAACACACCTGGGATTTCGGGAAATGACATAATGCTGCGAATTTTTTCCCTTACTCTTACAGGTGCTGCCAAGAGGTGGTTGGGCAGAACTCCATCCGATTTACTGTAAACCTAGGACGAGTTAAAACAAGTCTTCATCCAAAGATTATGTCCACCTTCAGTAACCTTCAAACAAATAGGAGAAATTCATAATTTTTGGCAAGAAGAAGGCGAAACCCTATACCAGACATGGGAAAGATTTAATGAACTCCTCTTTAAGTGCCTATCTCATAATCTAAATGACTATAAAAAGATAATACTTTTTACAAAGGCCTTAGCACTCACACACGTCAGATCTTGGATTCTCGTGGCTAAATTATAGGGTTAACTGCTATTGAAGCTTTAGAGTCAATTCAGGAGAAAGTATACCACTCGCATAGATGGCACAAGGAGGAAAGTGATAAGAAAACTTCAAATAACTCTTTTAGTACTATCACTGAAAAACTTAATGTCACACCCCCAAATAGGGTCCCGTCCGATTTAGTGTCTAGGGGCGTGACGTCATCCAATATATCAAGTACAAAGCATAAAGAACGACCTCTAAGGTTACATTTTAAAAATAAACATCGTTGCATAAATTTAAAATAATAATAAGTTTTACATCGACCAAATTTAAAAGATTCAAAGTTAAAAAATGCGGAAGCTTAAATAAGTTCAACGGTATTTAAGATAACATAGACAAAATCTGGAAAATTAGTTCGGGCAATTAGACTTCATATAGATCAAGCAACGACATCCACGCTAAGCACCTGAGAAAAACATGCTTAAAACCTCAACATAAAGTTGGTGCATTCATAGGTTTTGTTCAAATGTAAATATTGTGGACCACAAGATTATCAAAACATATGCGACAGTTATAGGAGATACAACTTCACATAAAGACGCATTTACGTTGCACTAAGCTCATGACACCGAATCTGATACTGAAAGATAGCATGTATAGTGCTATAAAAGGCTTGCCCTACAAGTGTCCGACCAAAGACCACCTAACTAGTTTCGACATGACATATATTTGTTAGTCCTTGGAAATCTCGAACTAGTAAGTGCTTATTACCCGGATAGGGATAATTAGTCCCAATAGATCTATTTATTCACTCGCGCTCCCTTAACCGGTCCTCCGATCATGAAATTAACAATTCATGATAATTCGGGCAATAGTGGTCTAAACGCTACTTAGGCAACACGTAAACGGGGAATTTCTCAAGTATAGTACTTGTGTCCAGTTTTAAAAATAAGCAATGTTTCTCATCCCAAGTTATAAAACAATTATTCAAAACGAGTTAAAGAGTGGGGCTATGAACTCACCTCGATTGGTGAATTGAAGAAGAATAATCTAGAATAAAATCACACGATAACGAACAATGGTTCACAAAGACAACCTATGAAATGAGGGTTTGGTTTAATATCGGAGTAACAACGAATTACGGATAATGCATAAGCATATACTAGTGTACTTTTGATAATATGTTTACAAAAATTAACGCTTGTGATCGTATAATAGTAAAAGTGTTTTCGTAGGTAAAAAGAGTAGATTATAGTATGTATATTAATATACATATAAATGTTTAGGTATATATATATATATTATATATATTAATAAATATATATATTGTTCGGCACTTTAATGAATTCCCGTATATCTAGTTTTATCATGTGCGTTTTCTAATATTTACTAAGTATAATAATTTATAAAAATTTCGGCATGACTCGTTCGTGTTTACACGTTTTCCAAAGTCGTAGACTTTATTTAAAACCATTTTTAAATCACTTTCAATCCACTTTTCATAATTACAAACTATACATCATCAAATCTCTTATTATTCGCAACGTCCAACGTTTAAAATGAGTTAAACGTATAGCGTCTAAGTCGTTCACTATTAAATAAGCTATTCACGAACTTATTCAATAAGCTACACCGTAGCTTTACGCCTTGGTGTTTTGTATTTATGTTGGGCCTTGGCCCGTTAAGTCCAAAAATGTAGTTTTACTTATCCATATAGTCCGATAAGCAAAACATTAAATAATAAACACGCGACTTAATAATAAGCTATCAATAAGCTCACAATAAGCCAAGTATAATAAGCCGAACCATATAAGCTCAAAAATAAGCTCATGGTGTTGGGCTTGTTTATGGGACGCGGCTATAAGCCCAATAAGCTATATTCGGGCTTATTTATTAAGCCGAATAAGTTTATCATTTGTCCTTTCAAAATAAGCTAGAAAATAAGCTAATAAAATATAAGTCAGCTAAACAAATGTTTTCCTTTCTTTTCTAGTTTGGGCCGAACCTAAATATAAGCCCAATAAGCTCGAAATAATCAAATAAGCTTTTCCAAAAGCTTTTGAACATAAGCCGAATATAATAAGCTATAACATACCATTTTTATTACACGAAAATAACCACGATCACAAAACTATGATTTCCTTATATTTCTTTTTATATGTTTCGAAATATATATGTAACCTTTTAAGGTTTATGTAGTTTTAAAATCTTTGTTCTTACAAAATAAGTTGTACAACTAGCATGTGTGCAATCAAGAAGAATAAGGAAAAGTACAGTTATTCAAAGATTAAGAGACTTACAAAAAGAAGTGGTTTAGAAGGATGATTGATGACTAGAAACAACCCAAATGTTGTTTATAACCAACCCGAATACAATAAATATCAACTACGAACACAATATCTTCAAAGGTTTTAATCAAGATTGGAAAATTATGAGTGTGTGTGTGTGTGTTTCTTGGGTGGTTCAAACAAAAGAGAGCAAAGAAGAAAAGAGAAAACTCAATTTCTAGTGTGTGTGTTTTATGAATGAGAAAGTAGAAGTAATATGGTTTAAGTAATACAAAGTTTACTTCACACACTAAATGTGTGTTGTGTGTGTGTTGTGTAATAGGACAAAGGAAAGAGAGAGGCCCAATTTGATCCTTCAATCACAAATGATCTAGGACAAAAATGAGTTGTAATATTGTCTTATTGATTTTTAAATTCAACTTGGTCCTCCTAAGGTCCATTCAAGGAGTTTAGCACGCATGCATAGCAATAGGAGGAGTGGGGGACCAAATGGTTTTTAATATTTTAAGATGCTAGTGCTTTATTTGATTGAATTTCCAAGCCTTCCATGCATATGCTCATTTTTAAATAAAACATGGTTTACGCAAATAACGTAACGAATAACGGTATCTCCGAAAATTATGAAATTTTAAATATTGCCCTAAAACATAGAAACGTGGCTATTTCCAAAATACTACAACGTTAGGTGTCCCGGTTCGCTCCCAGAGACGATTCTCAGATAAATAGCAGGAAAACTTCCCGGTTAAACGTAAATATTAAACGAAACTTTAAAAATTCAAACTACTAAACAGAAACGGCTAATTTATTGATCGGAAATTTTTGGGGTGTCACATCCTTTCCCCGTTAAAAAAGCTTTGTCCTCAAAGCTACGATGTAGTTTCTGCCTTAGGTGCAAAATAAAATAAAAAAAAAAAATAAAAAAAAAGAGAGAATTGGGAAAAGAGATGGGGTACTTTACTTACTTCTTGTGCATTTGATCTTCACGCACCCAGGTGAACTTAGGACCTCTCCTAGAGTTCCAGCATACTTTGACAATTAGAATACGACTCTGCTTCAGACGCTTGACCTCACGTTCCATAATCTCGACAGGTTCTTCGATGAAGTGCAATTTGTCGTCAACTTGGATCTCATCCAACGGTATACAAGGGGTTCGTCAGCCATACATTTCTTCAATTTCAAGACATAAAACGTACTATGAACTCTACTCAACTGCTCTGGGAGTTCAAGTCGATAGGCAACGGTTCCTACTTTAGCAATGATCTTAAAAGGTCCTATATAGCGAGGGTTTAGCTTTCCCTGTTTGCCGAAACTATCACTATTTTGCCATGGTGATACTTTCAGGCATGACTTATCTCTACTTAAACCAAAGGGTTTCCTTCTCATGCCGGAATAACTCGTATTGATCATCACGGCCAGCTTGAATACGGCTCTGAATTGAACTATTTACTTAGTCCCGTCGTAGGATGAATTCTAGACCAGTGAGGTACTTGTCTCTAACATTCAGCCCAGCAGATAGGTGTCCAACACATTTTGTGCCCATCGACTATATCAACGCCTCAAACACAGCCGACCTAATGCTGGTATGCGTAACTGGATTTGTTATACAAAAATTCTACCAAGGTAAAGTGTCCTATCCTAAACTTTTCCACAGGTCCTAGTACACATGCCACTAACATGGTCCACAAAGTCTCTGAATGGTTCTCTCACTCTGACCATCGGTCTCTGGATGGTAAGTTGTACTCATATCCAATCGAGTACCTAATACTTTATTAAGGGACTTCTAAAAATGTAAAGTAAATCTCTCATCGCGATCAGAGATGATCGAAAATGGCACTCCATGCCTTGAGACTACTTCCTTCAAGTATTGTATCGTCAACTTCTCCAACGTGTTCTCACATAGGCAAGAAATGAGCAGACTTAGTAAGACGATCAACGATTACCCAAATCGTGTCTTGACCGGCTGTCGTCTTTGGCAGCTTAGTCACAAAGTCCATTGTTATATTCTCCCATTTCCATTGTGGGATCTCTGGTTGAACAAACAAACTAGATGATTTCTGATACTCTATCTTAACCTTAGCACACGTTAAACACTTGTTGACATAGGTGGTAATTTCTTCTTTCATGTTGGGCCACCAATACAACTTCTTCATGTCTTGGTACATCTTATCCAATCCAGGATGGATGGAATACTTTGACTTATGTGACTCATGCATAATCAAAGCTCTCAGATCACCAAAACATGGAATCCAGCTTCGATTGTTCAAACACAACATTCTGTCAGCACGAGGTTCTAACTTGTTAATCATGCCATGCAAATCTTTGTTGATGAAGTTCTCTTCTTTCCTGGGTTCCGATTGAGCACTCAAAATCTGCTTAGGAAGATTTAACCCTATAGTCATAACTAAGGCCCGAACTCATAGTGGCTTACTTCTTTCCTTTCGGCTCAGGGCATCAGCCACCACGTTCGCCTTTCCTGGGTGATATCAAATCTCACAGTCGTAGTCGCTTAACAACTCTAACCATCGTCGTTGTCTCATGTTCAACTCTAACCATCGTCGTTGTCTCATGTTCAACTCCTTCTGATCGAGAATGTGTTGCAAACTCTTATGATCAGTGAACACGACGCACTTTGTACCATACAGATAGTGTCTCCACATCTTCAAGGCAAACACTACTGCACCAAGCTCTAGGTCGTGTGTGGTATAGTTCTTCTCATGAACCTTGAGTTGGCGGGATGCGTAAGCTATGACCTTCTCCTTTTGCATCAAAACCGCGCCCAACCCTTTATGCGAGGCATTGCAATATACCACGAAGTTCTCACTTCCCTTGGGTAAAGCCAATATTAGTGCACTACACAATTTCTGCTTCAACAACTGAAACGCAGCTTCTGCCTTTTCTCCCCAATCAAACTTCACGCTTTTCTGAGTCAATTTTGTCATAGGCCTAGCGATCTTTGAAAACCCTTCGATAAATCGTCGGTAGTAACCGGCCAAGCCTAGAAACTGACGAATCTCGGTTGGTGTCTTAGGTGACGCCCAATCCTTGATAGACTCAATCTTAGCGGGATCAACGTGCTACAGGTGCAACACCAGGGACTAAGTCGATTTGAAATTCAACTTGTCGAGCAGGCGGTAGCCCAGCAAGTCTTCTGGATAGACTTCTGGAAATTCCTGTACGATCAGCACGTCCTCAAGTTGCTTCTCCTCTGACTTGTCCTCAGTCTTCTTAGACGTAACTTGCGCTAGATAAACTTGACATCCTTTCTCAATATACTTCTGGGTTTTCGTACACAATATGATATTCAGCTTCGACTTACTTTTGCCGTCATAATCATCACCTCAAACTATCAACACTTCATCTCCATAAGGTATGCGGACGACCTTCTCGTCACAAACAATCAATGCGTGGTACTTCGCCAACTAATCCATACCGATGATGATGTCAAAACTACGAAGTTCTATGGGCATTAGATCTACGTCGAATGGATGACCTAATAATCCTAACTTACAGCCTCTAAGGACAACATTTGTTTATGAAATTCTTCCATCAGCAAGTTCTATGGCATAACTAGTGTCTAAAGTGGATGGTGCAACATCAAGCAAAGCACTAAAGGTAGACGACACAAAACTCCTATCGGCTCCCGAATCAAATAACATAGAGGCATGACAGTTATTGAGAAAAATATACCCGTGACAACGTTTGAATCAGGGTTTGTTCCTCCTCCACCAATGGCGTAAGCCGTTGCTGTAGCTTCGTTACCTCCAGTTTGATTTTCAGTCTTGTTCCCATTCTTGTTTCCAGTCTTGTTTCCACGGTTTTGATTTCTCAACTTAGGACAATCTTTTCTAAAATGTCCCGTACTTCCACACTCATAACAAACAATACCCGGTTGATTTCCAACTAGGGATCTCTAAGTGTTTGGAGTAACAGTGACCTTACAATCCCTAGTCATATGACCAACACTCTTACAGTTTCCACATCTCACAGTACACTGCCCTGCATGGTGTATCTTATACTTGTTGCAGTAGGGTAGGGATCCTACATACCCCTTTCTCTTATTGTTCCCAGCTATGTATGCTCTTGCCACATTCTGGCCTCTAACATTTTGCCGCTTAAAAACTGATTACTGTCCACGATTGTCTCTCGTGTTGTTATCCAACCTTCTCTTATTCTCAGCACTTCTAGCATATCCCTTCAGCTTTTGATCCATTAAGTTGTTGGCAACACGTATTATATCTTGAAGTTTAGTGGGTTCAGCAGTGATTACATTTCCTTGAATATTGTCAGGCAACCCTTCAACGAATCTCTCAACCTTGTCCTCATCATTTGGGACCATTCTAGTACACAACAACACCAATTCCTGAAATCTTTTGGTATAAGCAGTCAAGTCATTTCCTTTCACAGCCAAGTTCCACAACTCGGTCTCCATCTTTTGGACCTCGTTTCTTGGACAATACACTTCTGTCATCAACTTCATAAGTATTGCCCAACTCATGGCATAGGCGGCCTCAACTCCAATTGTTCTCTTATGGGAGTTCCACCATGTCAATGCACTGTTCAGAAGCGTGCACGAAGCATACTTCACTTGGTACTTCTCTGGACAGTTGATAATGTGGAATACTGTTTCAATCTTCTCAAACCAACGAGTTAACCTAACAACTCCTTCTGTTCCATTAAAGTTAAGTGGCTGGCACTTCAAGAAGTCTTGATATGTGCACTCTCTAGCAGGCATAAATCCTCGAAAGTTATAGCCATATTCTCCTCCATTTCCATTACCATTTCCTTTTCCTCCATTTCCATTTCCTCCATTTCCATTTCCTCCATTTCCTCCATTTCCTTTTCCTCCATTTACTTCTTGTTCACCCTCATCTCCCATAAGGGGTCCAAGGTTTCCTCCATTTCCTCCATTTCCTTTTTCGGCTATCGCTTTGCTCGTTAGCTCCCTCATGTGTCCTTGACGCTCCAGATCATGTGTTAGGCATTGTCCTACAATATAACAATACACAACACGATGAAATTTCATGGTGATATGAGATTGTTAACGGGGTTCGAAAATAAAATAACAAGTTTTATTATACTGAAATACAAAATCATAATAACTTCATGATAATGCCACGATTCAGTAATAATGCATTATGTAATAGGAAAAAGAAAATATATCATTAAGTTAGGAATATCGAATATAGAATGGTAACATTTAATTTCATATCATCAATACAAAATGTTATAATATTGTTCCAAAATATAGGATTTACAAATCCCTACAATTAGCTAATATTAGGCGTTACGATTCAATACTAGGATAATTGCAAAACAATCTAAGAACGGTAACCCAAATGCCTCCTGGCACAAGCCTCAAGTCTAGAAATCCTCATACGATCATAGAATCTAAAACGTCAAATCTGTCTCAACTCCCTCTGCACACGCAACTCACTACGCTGAAATCAGTTAATTCTCTGACTCTCAACATCCACAATGTATCTAAGTCTCATATTATCCCACTTCAGCTCTCCGATCCTCTCCAACATATCAGCACTTTGCTGTCCCGTCGCTACGATCCTGTGTCCCTGATCCCTCTGGACACTCTTAATAACCTAAACACGATGAACCAGAATCTCCTTAGTATGATCATGAAACCTCTAAACCAAATCTCCCAAAGTCTCATAGGTAACCTCTACAGCTCCCTCCTGAGCAGGCTCAAGAATATCATCAGCTACAACTGGGTGAGTAACTCTATTAACTCTACCCTCAACTGGACCTCTCATACCCGTCTCGATCTCCTCTCGATCAATAGCCTCAACTACTACCCTAGCATCAATCCCTCTATCTCTAAGAGCATCCGCATAAGCGAAACACTCGTCACTCTCAGCCTGAACCTCGGGGTCAATCTCAATCCCGTCACTCCTCTCAACATCAACATCCATCTCTAAATCAGTCCCTCTAGACCTAGATGGCTCAGAACTCTCATCCTCAAAGTTAACTCCCAATCCAGCCTCTCTAGGTACATATGGCTCAAAAATATCCTCCAAACAACCCTCTAAATCTGTAGCTGTCTCAGGACTCCTAATCCTCTTAGGTGATGGTAGAACACGTGCATAAGACAATGCTCCAAGGGTAGGTGAAGATAACGGTACAGATTCAACATGGGATCTACTCCTCTTGCGAGAAAGGCTCGCAGAAGAAGAATCATGAGATGGTCTCTTGAAAATAGCAGATGAACGATGAACACTCGGTACCAATGAACATAAATGATGACTAGGTCTCATACCCGATGATGGTGTGGGTAATGAACTCGATGATAAATCGGATAAAGCATCTGCAGAAGAATCCGAAGAAGACTCTGATAATGAACTCGATGATAAATCTCTCGAAGAATCATCTGAAGAAAAATGATCTGAAGAAGAGAAATCAACTGAATGTCTCACAGCAAGACGATGAGTAGGTAACGGTCCAACCCTCTTCCTTGCAGTCATCATGTGTACCATCCCATTAAAATGGTAGTGGTACGGTCGACCATGAGGGATAGGCTGTCCAGGTGCAAGAACCATGACTTGATGTCGAAGTGCACCAGATGCTGTAGGAGACCTCTGAGTAGAAAGGGTAGTCTTAGTGAATGGTATACCATGGGTAGGTGATGGTGGTGTATCAGGTATATCACTATCTAAAGAATCATCGGTCGATGAAAGAAATGGTGAAGTAACTGGTAGTGGTGGTATATGATCTGATGACGGATCCTCAGATGGATCAAACTCCGTATCAGGTGCGGGTGAATAATTAGGTGATGCGGGTGTATAATCTGGTGATGATGGTATAGTAGGTGAAATAGTAGGTTTTGGTGTGGTATCAATATGGGTAGTAGGTGGAATCACAGAAGGTGTAGTGTCGGGAATAGTGGTAGGGATAGTACCGAACAAGATAACTCGTCCAGCAGGTGTCCCCACGCTATCCTCTGATGAATCCGAAGAAACTGAGATGACAGAAATAGCCTTGACATGCACAAGAAAAAGTTTATATAAATATCCTTTATATCAACCATGCATGATGCGGGAGAGAATGATCAAATGGGTAAAGGAACGAATGAAATGAATGAATAGACCATCAAATGCAGTACCGCGAAAAGAAATGCAATATAATTATAGTAATATTAGTTATACTTAGTATTTAATTATATAGTACATATACATATTACGTATATGTAAAATCACGTAAGGCACATAATCACGTAGGATCACATACTGGTTATAGTCCAGACTTAGTTTATACTACTTGGTTCTCTATAACCTTGGCTCTTGATACCAATCTGTCACACCCCCAAATAGTGTCCCGTCCGATTTAGTGTCCGAGGGCATGACGTCATATAATATCTCAAATACAAAGCATAAAGAACGACCTCTAAGGGTACGTTTTAAAAATAAACACCTGCATAAATTTAAAATAATAATAAATTTTACATCAACCAAATTTAAAAGATTCAAAGTTAAAAAATGCGGAAGCTTAAATAAGTTCAACAACGGTATTTAAGATAACATAGATGAAATCTGGAAAACTGGTTCGGGCAATTAGACTTCATATAGTTCAAGCAACGACATCCATGTTAAGCACCTAAGAAAAACATGCTTAAAACGTCAACATAAAGTTGGTGAATTCATAGGTTTTGTTCAAATGTAAATATTGTGGACCACAAGATTATCAAAACGTATGCGACAGTTATAGGAGATACAACTTCACATAAAGAGGCATTTACGTTTCACTAAGCTCATGACACCGAAGCTAATACTGAAAGATAGCATGTACAGTGTGTAACACCCCCAAATTGGGTCGCAGCGGAATAATGTGTCCGGGAGCGTTACTTCATAGATCAATAGCACAAGATATGAGAACGACCTTTAAAAGAGTCGTTTGAAATACGATACATTGGATTTATTGAAATTTTTTAATATAAAGCACAATGGCTTAAATTGTTCAACATTGAAATAACAAGATTTTAGATCATAACAAATATCCCAAGATGTAATGACTCTAAATCTTTTATGCATGACTCCCCAAAAGAGTATCCCCAATGTATCCTTAGCACCTCGTGCCTCATTGACCTGAGAAAACATGCTTTAAAACGTCAACATAAAGTTGGTGAAT
Source organism: Tanacetum coccineum (assembly GCA_026074375.1). NCBI lineage: Eukaryota > Viridiplantae > Streptophyta > Magnoliopsida > Asterales > Asteraceae > Tanacetum > Tanacetum coccineum. The sequence continues at coordinate 22,426 of BQNB010022204.1, read as the reverse complement.
TCATAGGTTTATGTAAAATGTAATGTAAGACCGCAAGATTTTCCCCGTGATAATGCAACAGATGCAAACATCACAAAATGTAATTACGTTTCCCTAAGCTCATGACACTGAAGCTCGACATGTATGAATTGCATTATAAATTGCCAACATTTCCCATAATGATGTTCTAACCCGCAACATCCTAAATCCGACATGGTATACGTCCGTTGTCTGGTAAACCGGCACAGTGAGCGATACTCACCCATACAGGGATGTCAATCCCAAATAGATCTATTTATAACAATCACGCTCACACAAAGTAATTGATAGTTCATGATAATGGGCTCAGAGGGTTATCGCTACTTAGGCAAACACGTAATCATGTAAAAATGTACACTTGCGTCCAATCATAAAACAATGCATGTTTCTCACCCCAAAAGTTGTAAATCATTGATATAGTAAAACAGGGGGCTATGAACTCACCTTAGTGAATTAACTGGAGTATATGAATCAAGTGAATGAAAACGTCACGGATATAACTGAATGCAACCTAATTAAATATATGTCGTATGAGTACTAAGTACCTTGAATAACTAATAACACATATAATTCTATATAGTTACATCACCACCTAAAAGTGTTTGTTTAATTCATAAAATTAAACAATTAAATTTGCACCTGTAAAATAAGTGTTCATGTATTCGTGTTCGTAAAAATGGTATACTTGTCCAACAATTCGTTATTTGCCAAAAATACTTGATGTATTATTTATATAATTTCATTATATAAATAATTTAATTATTTGAGGAAATAATATTTATAAGTTTAAAAACGTTTATAATGTCACTTTTAATAAAAACGTCGTATCTTTCTCGTTTTAATCCCGTTTTCATTGTTCTTTACATGTATGGATTCGTATTTGAAAAATCTAACCAAATATTATATTTATTATATTCATATTTACTGTTATGAACAGTAACAATAAGTGTAGATTTATAAAAATACTTTTTATAAATTTTAATTGTTGAAATCGTATATTAATTGTATCTTATTCGTTTTAATTTGGTTTTTAGTGATTCTTATGTCCATGGATTCATAATTAAATTTTCTATCATCTAACATAGTCTATATCCACTGTATGTTTCTGTAAAAAAATTAGTTTTTATAAAGTTACTTTTATAAAGTTACTTTTGTTTATTTTATTACATAAACATGAAAAATTCATAACTAGTTCATTATCTATTGGTTTTTCAAATTTCTTACTTTTTTAGAATCCTTACAACATCTACTTTTACAGAAAAATATCAAGGAAATATCTCAGATTCGAATGTGTATAGTTTTTATAAACTTAGTTTTATAAAAACACTTTTATACGCATAATCTCGTAAAAATCATAACTCCTTCGTTATTTATCGGATTTTCAAGTTTCTTATATGCTTACGATCCTTGTGAGATGTATTATTTTTATAAAATATAAAATAAAATATTAATTAGTTCGAATGAACAGTAGCTTTTAAAAGTTTAATTAACTTGTTTTATACACTTTTAAACTTTATAAAATTACCACAAGTCTTCTTAATTAATAAATTACATCCCTTGTGTATAACTTAAGTCCTTTACATGATTTTCATCATATTGTGTCCATATTGTCTAAGGAATTAGTCCAACATATTTATTTATTCATAAACTTAATAAATAAAATTTTCACCATTAATTTATATACATATTTTATAAATTTCCCAATACTTGTGTAATATGTGTTTCTTCATTATGGCATGATTTTTAACATTATATCAACATATATCCATATGGTTCAAACCATGATCCAACATGAAAACACATTTTATAAACTTGTAAAGTTTCCCAGGTGGTGACTTAACTACACATAATTATATAATACATGAATGAAAGTATTGAAGAGATTAGAGTTTTAGGTAACCTTAGATGAGTGCTTGATAAGTGATTAACAAGATCAAACCCTTTTGAGCTAAACCCAAATTCAAAAATGTAACAAGAAACCCTAACTTTCTTTCCTTTGAATAAACTCTTGTAACAATTAACCAAGCTTCCAAGACTCTTTTAAACACCTTAGGTATGATATGTATTAACCTTAGTATACTTGTATGACTTTAAAAATCAAAGTAATGAATTGTTTTGAGTGGGGATGTTGAGCCATGGATATGGGATGGCTTTTAAGAGAGATTGTGTGTTTTTACTTGGTGACAATGAGATGGAATGAAGTGTTTACCCTTTTATGAACCAAGTAAGCATGGTGTTTAATTTAAAATAACTATAGGGGACATGCTAGGATGTGATCTTACAAGGCATGCTCTTGTAGTTTGATTCTTGTGGCTTGCCGTGTAGTAGTGAAAAGTAGGGACAAGATGGAACCTAGAATCATATGGTTAATGCATTAGAGTTTATTTGTTGGTTAATGAATATACTTGTTTAAGAAAAAGTGATTTAAGTGGAGAGTTATGAATTTGTTTTAGAAACAAACCCTTGGTGTGAGTTTTAGAAGTAAGGAGAGGCAAAAGAGTTGTTTATTGATCAAGTACTATACTAGGTTAGTATAATATAATTAGGATAAAGAACTTGTGTGGTACTTTAGCAACATGGATGGAACAATGCATATTTGGGTGCCTTGTGATTTGTACATGCACTTGGAGCAAAAAGGAAGGAACAAAAAGATGGAAATTTTAGTGGTTTGGTCTAGTGGTTAACAAATAACATTGTTTAATTGTGTTAGTGGAAGTAGTGTGATTTAATTCCAACCCATATGTGTATGTATTGCATGATTTCATTTTTCAAGTGAGGGGAGGGAGTACTTGAGATACTTTTTGGGTATTAGGGGTATAAGTTGTTGTTGAAGTTTAAATGAGCTTATGGTTTGCCATGCATGCAAAATCTATAGTTTTATTACGTTACGTAAACGTTTTACGTACCCAATGAAAAGAAAAAGCGTAAAGTTATAAATTATCATTCTAATAACTTTATAACACTTACTTGACGTAAACATTTAGTTGTTTGATGCATGTTTACGTTAATGATCATTTTTAGTTTACACGATTTAGCTTAACGATAAAAAATAAAAGCGAACGCGTAAAAGCCTAAAAATAAATAATAGAATAATTGAAATCGTAAATGACCTGAAAATGTGAAATGTTACAGTCTCCTCCCGTTAGAATAGCCTTGTCCCCAAGGCTCAAGTCGCGACACTTGACGAAGGTACGGGTTTAGTGAAGAGATGCGGATACTTCTTTTGAAATTGGTCACTCAGGACCTCTCTTCGAGTTCCATCGAACCTTGACAATTAGGATATGGCTTTGCTTCAACCGTTTGACTTCTCGATCCATGATCTCTACGGGTGGTATGCGTTTAATTACACATACTTTTCACCATTAAAATCAGACTTAAATGACCAAAAACGTACCAAAAAATACATTGTATTTATATGTTTTCATTTATATTGTGCAGGAAACGGATATCCGAGAAAAGGACGAAAAATCAAGCAAAAACGGACAAAACCAAGCACGGAATGGAAAAGCATGGAAAATCCAAAGTCAAATCAAAGCCAAAGTCCAAGAAAGACAAAGTCAACGGTCAAACCAGAGCCGACACCGAAGAATACTTGATGGGCCCACCCGAACCCATCTAATGAGCCGGACAAGCCCATTAGTATATTACATGAAGACTTTAAGCCCAAGTTTAAATAAAAAGGCCCATTTACTTTTTATTATTATCGCTGACCCAAACTGCTAAGGCCCATTCCCATTTAACCTTCGTTAGTCCCTTTAGGGACTAACTTTGCAAAACTTCAATATACTTTGAGGGGGCATTTCTGCCATCCCCCAAAGTTGAATCCACCACAAGGGACCTTTATTGCAAGATATACATACACCTTGGAGGACTTGTTTTGCCAACTCCACAAACCTTTCCCCCGCACCCTCAAACAAACAGACATAAACCCCTCTTTCCCGCCAATGAACAGTACCCAAGTACTGTTCATTGTCTCCTACCTCCAGCAAACAAACAAAAACTCATTAAAACTATAAACCCCCTAATATTGTCTATATTTTGGGCTAAAAGCCCAACACAAGCCAAGCCCGGCCCAACATGGAAGCCTACGAGCTAAGAGTGGCCTTGGACTATAAATACCACCCTCCTAGCTTGTTAGGAGGGTGTTGGTTACCATTTATTCTAAGTGTAATCTTCTATTTCTCTATTCCTTCTCTATAGCTTTCTCTCTCTAAACTTCTCTCTCTATGTTTCTTATGTATTTCGTGTGTGATATGGATACAAAGTGGGATAACACAAGGCTATGCCTAAAAAACTAAACTATAGTACCTTTTGGATAATTTTTTATTCGTTCAACCTATTTGACATGTTTCTCCTATATCTGATTTTTGGTTTAATCCCATTGACCTGCTTGAGAGTACAACTAAAGCTAATATTCAGTATGTATGAGGTTATCGTTCAACCCATTTGACATGTTTCTCCTATATCTGATTTTTGGTTTAATCCTATTGACTTGCTTGAGAGTACAACTAAAGCTAATATTCAGTATGTATGAGGTCATCTTAGAGGAAATTAAGTACATCTAACTAAAGTGGTTACTTGTGAAATCCTTGCTATAAAATACCTAAGTTAAAATGCTTTGATAGTACAAATGTTGAACCATAAAGATACTTACTAATATTTGGTAACTTTCTATCTAGTTTGTTGGAGACAAAGTTGCATATATATCTCAAAATGTCCTATGGTGAGGAAGCTAATTCAAGGAGTTGCAACACATATAAAGGTGATTGCAGGTTAATCTTTCGAGACTCGTGTTTTCTTTAATATAATGATCAACCTTTTAATTTACATATTTGTAAATATCTGTTGCAGAAAAAAAAAATCTCAAGCTAGAATAATGTTGTCCTGGAATATTAGTTAGTTTGGGCTATTGGTACTAGCAGCCACTCTGTATGATGGACTCATAAAAAATTTTCTAAACCTATCTTTTTGGGAATTGATTTGCACACTCATTTTTTTATTTGGACACTCTTTTTTTGCATTATATGCTTGTACAACGTGCTTTAACTGTTTGTACAATGAGTGTCCCAGACAAAAATTTGAGTGTACAAGTCACTAGCCTATCTTTTTGGTTGGGCTGGTGTCTCATGCCCAAATATTTACTTTAGTAAGGGTGTGTTTGGTTCGTCTTATAGAATCACTATGAGTTTAAGATTGGTTACCGAGTGGAATGGAAACAACTACAAAACTATATATCATTCTTGTTAATGTTATTTGGTTTAATATGGGATTTTGGAGTGGGTCCATTAATACATAACAAATGCTTCGGTAAAATAACTGTCATGTTATTAATAAGTGGTGACTAGTGATTATGGGCCCACATACGAGAATGATAAACTCAAACCTCCCAACTGCCCCTAGTTTGAGATTAGGCTACCCACTATCATAGTCGGTCCCGACCTATATTTTCCGGCGCCACATCAGCTTTCTCTCTCCGACGACCTACAGGCGACCTTTTACCATTATGAGGCGACCTTCATTTTTTTGACATCAAATTTAAATTTCATTAATAATAAAAAATATTACATTAATAATAAAAAACATTACATAATAATTCAAATAAAATTAAAACATTACAATAATAAAGTGAATCAGCTATTTAATTTGCATTATTCCAAATGTGTTCCACTAAATCGGCTTTTAGACTTAGATGGCCCGTTCTGTCGATTATCTCTTGAGTAACTTGCATCGATTCTGCATGTGTTCTTACGGGATCATCATCACGGTGTTGTTCCTCCAAAAAAAATCGGGAGATATCGCATTACCGTTGTCATGAATTATCATATTATGTAATATGATGCATGTGTACATTATATCCGATAGTCTACTTTGCGTCAACCCTCGAGCCGGATATTTAATTATCTTCCACTTCTGCTTTAATACACCAAAAGCTCGTTCCACATCTTTCCTTGCTGCTTCGTGCTTTGTCTTATACAATATTCGTTTATGATCATTCGTACCCGGATTTTTAATTGATTTAATAAGAACTGAACATTGCGGATATATCCCGTCAGTAAGATAATATCCTCTTTTATAAGGCACGTTGTTAGCCACGAATGAAACATCCGGTGCTCTCCCCGATTTGAGATCATTGAAAAGAGATGATTGACGTAAAACGTTCACGTCGTTATTCATCCCGGACACACCAAAGAACGCATGCCAAATCCATAAATCATTAGAAGCTATCACTTCCAATAAAATAAATGGATCTGGCCCGTGATCACCCCTAGAAAATTGAGCTCTGAATGCGACTAGGCAATTCGCCCACGGCCAATGTGTACAATCAATGCTTCCTAACATCCCAGGAAACTTTCAAACAACAAAAAAACCCATGCTTTTCATCGTGATAAGCATAGAGTTTTTCCATGTCAGTATATGTCGGCTTGCGCAAAAACTCTTCACCATATAAATTCATGATGACCTTACAAAAGATTCGGAGAGAATCACGGGCTGTTGTCGCACCCATTTGCAGATATTCATCAAGAGAATCAGGAACGCATCCGTATGCCAATTGACGAACTGCGGAAGTACACTTCATCAATGCTGAAATACTACGGTGTCCCGTTACATCCATTATCTTTCTTGAAAAAAATAAGAAGCATCAGTTACTTCTCGAACAATTTTTGTAAATAGTCTTCGGTTCATTCTGAAACGATCACGGAATGTTGCTTCGTTTATACTGGGTTTTGGAGAAGAAGTAAGCCATTACTAAACGACCATGAGCACCGTAATGATCTCTTTCTACTCGGGTTCGATGGACTTTTGGGTTTGACGCATCATAAACCGCTTGACATGCCTCCGTAAACGCAGCAAGCTCGCTATTAACTTCATCTTCATCGTCCGAAGAGGTATAAAAAAATAGATCGGAAGACATTGTGTAGATTATAGTGGTTTAAATGTGTAGAGAGAATTGTTGTTTGAATGTGTGATAAAAATGGTGAAATGAGTGGGCATTTATAGTGTTAAAATTATTTAAATTTTAAAAATTATAGAGTTTTTTTTATATATACAAACAAAAAACGTGTACTTGCACCCTTGAAAATGACCTCGACCTTTAGCGTAATTTAGAACAAACGTGTTACCCGAGATTGCACGATAGCGTCTTTGATAGTTTACTACACATGGGCGTGTTTGGGACGAGGCTTTTAGGGGATTATATGAGATTCAGCTGCTAAAATAAGCTTTGTTTGTACACATGTTTATGGATGTGTTTGGGACGAGGCTTTTAGGGGCTTATAGGGCCTGACCGGGAATCCCTGTGACCGTTTCCGATCCTTTGTTTGTACATCGGGTGTCTTACCACTAGGCCAATATGGTGGTGGAGATATCAAGCTATGATAATCTGTTATTAGAATAAATAAGGGTTTTAGGTGGGCATGAATTTGGAGGAGCTTAAGAAGTGTGCAATACTCTTGGAGGAGCTTAAGAAGGGTTTTAGGTGGGCATGGTGGTGGAGATATCAAGCTATGATAACTGTCATTTGATGCCAATAGTGGTTTGCTTAAATAGATTGCAACAAAGGTTTTCTAATGCACGTATAGTTGCAGCGTAGGATATACTTGCTGTTCATGGTCAACAAGACAACAAGTAGTGTAGGCTCTTACCTACACCAAGGCTTGGCGTATACAACCAGTATGACAAAAGATGGTCATGTTCGGGAATTGGGATTAGTATGACGAAAGATGGTCATGTTCGTAACCAGTATGACAAAAGTAGTGTAGGCTCTTACCTAGTTGCAGATGTCACATATCTATCACTGCAAAAATTTCATCCTCATTTAATTTGTTAGTTGATTGATATATCTGTGTGGCCTTGGAACAATCTGTTTATGGACACTCGTATGCATAGCAAGTGTTAAAGCTCGCTTAGTCGTTTATGCATCTTAGCTTACAATCGAGGAGCTGAACCTCATTCAGGCTGTGTCTAAAAACAATGAATTCCTGAAGCTAACTTTTGTAAACCTCATCTTCATATTTATAAATCTTTAACAAGGCGATAGTTAGATTTTTATTAGCCTTACGTTGGGCTTTCTTCTATGAAATTAATTATGTTTCGAGTTCGTGATCATATAAATTAAGCATCTACTGTGTCACTCTAGTGTTTTCTTTGTTAAGTTGTTAATGCTTTCGCCATTTTGCTATATTTGGTCTAAATGTCGGGCTCTGCCTGTTACTGCAGGAGAGAGGGTCAAGACACCCAAGAGGAACTCGAAAAGAGAGACCTTAAAGCAGAGTTGGAGGAGCGTGAGCGGAAGCACTTCTCATCTAAAGACAAGGGTTATGGAAGTAAGTTCACGCTATCTTCATCTTGTACTTTTGTCGTGGCCTTCACAAATATTGACTTTATTGTGCTGTTTTTTTTACCGTTTCAGAGGACCGAGATCGTAGAGAGAGTGGTCATCATCTGCTAGAAGGTTGAACATTGCACCTATTATTGTCTTATGATAACTTTTCTCTTGACTGATTATCACAGCTCACATGTGCAAAATATAATGTATTTACTAATTACTAATTGTCAATTTATTATTAATAGGGTCAAAAAGAGAATTTGAGGAACGCATTGTTCCACGCAGTGCAGATGCAGATGATGCTGACGGGGATGTCAATAGTGACGACGATAGGTATTGTTACATTTAGCATTGTTTGTTTGCTAGTTGATCAACTAGAGGTGGAAAATTGAGTTGGTTGGGCATGGTTTGGTTGATGTGAGACAATTTTTCTTCTCAACCTGATGTTTTTTATTGTTAGTAAGTGTCGTATATAGCTACGAAATTCTTCATAAGCATGCCCTGAATCAATTATTCGCAAGTAAATAGATTGAAATTTTTTCCTCCCGGATCAACCAGTTTATTGAATTATTTCCTGTCTGTTGTTTCTGTCTGTTCATTTGTGTACTTGATCCAGCTTTATTCTTGTTATCCCTTTATAAATGTTACTTTTTGAGTCTTTTTGCATGAACAACTATGTTGGTTAACTAGTGTGGTTTGGGATTAGTATTGTAGTAGTAGTACTTTAAAGACTTTGGTTCTGCATATTTGGGTGACATCTGCTTCTAGAATGGTTATCTGAGTAGTTTGCAATTACAATCCTAAACACCCTAGTAGATTAAAGGCCCACCGACCTTTTTAGTTATCTTAACTACCCTGATATGTTCCATATGGCTGACAAATTTTTTCTGTTGTTAGTGATGAAGATGATGATGATGAGGATGACACAGAAGCACTTATGGCAGAGCTTGAACTAATAAGGAAGGAAAGAGCCGAAGAGAAACTGCGCAAGGTAAGTTTTTCTCAGTATGCCTTATTTGGTGCATTGTTATCAATCCTTTTCTTATTTTCTCGGTTCCAATAAAGTTCTCTTGTTGCTTAAATTTTGTTGAACTGATTGTAAAGGTGGCAGTTTTGACCCATTTTCTTGTGAATGGGTTTTGGATGTATATATATATATGACAGACCAAATGGGTGAATAAAATAGATTAACTTAAAGGAAGTGCGTTAGCTGGGTAACCCTGGGTTCAACGGGTCACACATCGTTCATTGTATATCTTTATTACAAGAGTAAATTGCAAAAATCATCCCTGTGGTTTGTAGTTTGTGGCACTAATCATCCCTAGCCGATACTATTGGCACTAATCATCCCTGAGTGGTGAAACGTTCGACAAAAATCATCCCTAGAGGGATGATTTTTGCAAAACTTTTTGTTAAACTTTTTGCAAAAATCATCCCCAATAAGGATGATTTTTGCCAGATATTTGTCACGCAGGGATGATTAGTGCCAATAGTATCGGCTAGGGATGATTAGTGCCATAAACTATAAACCACAGGGATGATTTTTGCAATTTACTCTTATTACAATTTACAATAAAATCATTAAGATTGTTTTATTCAGAAAATAAATTTTTATTTGGAATAGTATTAGTTTTGTAACCGCACTTGACTGCTTTTATTAAATATAAATTTTTTTAGACAGACATTTTTCAGGTCACAGTCAATTTGCATGATCAGACCATTTGTCACCTACACTGTCATTTTGACATCCTTTGGGTCTGTTAACTTCTATGACTCCTATGTTTTTTGTTTCTTGCTTGATGGCAGGACGGGGTTAAAATAATTCTCTTAAATCTAGATTTCAATATAATTCTCTTAAATCTAGATTTCAATGGTAATTAGTCGGGAGAATATTGGGTTTTCGTGCGCATCACATAAACCTTTTTTGTGCAGGAACGTAAGGAGCAAGAAGAGGAGCTAAAAGTTAAAGAAGCAGAACTAATACGGGGAAACCCTTTGCTTAATAACGGATTAACGTTCGGCACGACACGGAGGTTAGTTACCATATCTCCATCAGCATGTAGAGGTGTCAATTTCGACCCATTTACGTATGAATGGGCCGATTTGGGCTATGTTTTATCTCTAACAGCTAAGTGAAATAAAAATCTTAGATTTATTGGAGATTGGGCGAATTTCTCCAATATGTAATTCATCTGCCTTGCACCTCTCAGTTAGTTTTACAATGATATAAGATAATTATAATAACATAACTCTTAAAATCAAGTATATTTTAAATATAATAATTTAAACATAAATGTATTAGGAGGCTGTCCAACTATTGAACTTTTATGATTAAGGCCACAGAACTTTGAAACTACTTCGGGAATAAGTTTGGTGTGTCCAAATTCGGAAAAACAGGCTCGATGATGACGATAGCCTAATAACATCTTTTTTTGAAAGTAAAATTGAAGAGAATTTTCGTCATACTGGACTTCTTTAATTAAGATTTGGTATAATAAATGAAACTGGATATGGGTGGCTTCAAATTTGTTTCAACCACTAGGTAGCAAATATAAAAAAAGATGAATAGTTAGGTACTTAGGTTGCTTTCATATAAGTACATTATTACTACAGTTTTTGTAATTTCAATATTGTGGACAAGTGGGTTTGGTAAACACCCGACCCGTCTCAGCTGTCACATAAAATAATCCGATATCAAGTGTTGTTGATATCTTATGTTTAATATATCAGGTGGGATGATGATGTGGTTTTTAAGAACCAAGCTCGTGGGGAAGCCAAGGCCCCGAAGCGTTTCATCAATGACACTATTCGCAGCGACTTCCATAGAAAGTTTCTGCAGAAGTACATGAAGTAAGGAAGGAAAAAGTCCACAAAGTTTCTGGTTCCTTGACGTGTGATCTTGTTCAATGTATCTGACTTTCGGATTGTATAATACTTGAAAGTATTGAATTTGTTAGCTGCTTTCTGCAATTAAACACCTGGGATGATTCTATCTGTAATGGTTATTTTGTACATCTATTCGAGTTTCCACTAATTCTTCTTACAAGTAGGTTGTCTTGTATTATATGTTAGTAGATGATCTAGCTCATTTCACCACAATACCTATAGCGGGTCAAAATGGGTAATTATTGTACGAGTCCACCATACCTGATTGAACGACTTTCTACCAAATTTGACATGCTTAACCAATTAGATCCATATTCTAATTCACCTAAACTCCTTTTCTAGTCTAACATCCCTTAACTGAAACATAACCTAGATCAACCGAAAACAAATGCACCAAATTTCACATCACTACTTGCAACATCAGACACACGAAATCACAAGAGATCATTTTTACAACTTTGTAATTACATACTAACCTAAATACATACATACCAATAGAGCACAAATTCTAAAGCCCATCCTTTTCACCCTAACAAAATCACTCGAGCAAAACCGTGCTTTTTAAAGGGTAGGCTGACAAGAATCCAAAACACAACACTTGATTCAAACTAACAATATACAACTGCTATGGTCCAACGGCTTCTTAACTTGAAATGTCATTATTCGAGTCTTTTTCTGCTGTATCTGCTTCATCCAAAACAAACTCTACATACAAATCCTTGAGAGCTATAACAACTGTTGTTATCAATGGTCCCATTATCGCTCCCTGCATCACCATTTTTGACAAAACACGAGAAAAGGGATTCAGTGTGTCGTTAAGCATATTTAGCATACTTCACCTAGCATGTCGTTTTCCCAGAAAACAATATTTCATATTGTAGGCGCCCAACTCGTAATGCTTACTCTTATGTGACAGAAAGTGCATGTCATATATTTTCATTGATATTGATTAACATTATAAAATCAAGTTAATTACTCAAGTTAAAAGAGGCAACTTTAACCCATTTATGTAAAACTGGGTCGCTGTCCGTTCTATGCATTTTTTTTAAAAGCGCTCAAATAATTTTTATAAACAAATATTCATACTTACATGTGTCATGTGTGATGTATCAATTAGATTGCATTAAGTTTTCTCTTTCTTACTTTTCACTTTTCATAATCAAGTGACACATGTAAGTGTGGATATATTTTTGTAAAAATTATGTGAGTCTAACATTTCTCTTTTTTTAACGTGAAATCAGCTTAGGCTCAGAGCCGTACTTAAGTTTTAAAAAAATTTAAGTCTCGAACGAAATTAAATAATGAAGTCTTTCAAAAAATAATATTATATATAAAATGTCATTGTTTATAAAATAAAATGAAAATTAGTTATTTAAATGTTCAATAGTACTCATTTCAGATATTCTCTCACTTAAATACTTTTTTTTTCGAGAAAAATATGTTTACACAAGCAGATAATTGTTAACAGAGCAAATTTTGGAGCCCTTAAAATTTTTGAGACCATGTGCAGTCGCCCACCTCGCACACCCTCAAAGAAGGCCATGCTTAGGCTCAAGTGAGTGAGAGTGAGGGTCTCACCAAGTGAGGAATACTCACGTGTGACCTACCAAAAACCATCACCAAGTGAGGTTAAGAAAATGAGGAGCGAGTGGTGAGCCACTCACCGTGCGTAGTGGTAAAAACTATGGGCTCATCTTTTTGTTTTAGTGTTTTTTATTTGTTTTGTGAGTGTATATGGGGTATTTAGTTAGGCATATTTTGTATAAAATGAGTATTTTAATGAAATGTGAGGTATGGTGACCAAAACATTTGAATGGTGAAAGAGAGTGAGGGGAGAAGGAAAGATGATGTGGCGTTGAGGTGGATTGTCAGCTCTTATCACCACTACCTTTAGCCTTGTTACCATATAAGTAAGGCTAAATGTAATGGTGGTCACACCCACTCACTTTACGTGTGAGCGACATCTTAGTTTTCTCTTTATCTCACTCCCCTCCATTCATTTTCTTTTCCCACCACTCAAAACAGTCGTCACCTTTTCCTCACCTTACATTTATACAAATATACCGCACTAAATACCTCACACACACTCACAAACCAAATAAAAATATTACAATTAAAATGGATGTACGATTTTCAAGAGGTGAGTGGCTCCCATTTGCTTTCCTTTTTCTTGCCTTCTTACGCGTGAGGTGGTGGATGTGTTTTGGGCTCACTTGGTGAGGCATGCCTCACTTAGTGAGGATTCCACCCATTTCGTCCAATTTAAGGTTGGGTGGTGGCTGACGCTTGAAATTTAGAGAAAAACTGAATATAATAGTGAGGAGGTCATCGAATAAGAAGGCGTGTAATTGGTGGGCTCCCTTTCTCATCCTACCGTTACACATATATAAAAAAGAAAAAAATTACCATTTTTTATAAATATTATCCTAACTCGGTAGTTTTATACACACTTTCAAACGTAATCTCACTCAACTCAAACAAAATTGTTGGTGCAACATTGACTAGGGTCTCATTTATGTTTTAACGATGACAAATAAACGTTCGCAAAGCGCAAAATAACAAACGATAGCCAAAATCCGTAAAACCGGATATTTGCATCTGGCGCGGTGGGGGACGCGTCAACACGTGGCCAGCGCGCCACTTACGGTATCCATTTTTACGGATTTGATTTTGTCGGCTTTCCTCTTACCCGACACATGTGGAAAGTTCAATAAAGGTTATGATATTTGAGCATTTAGGAACACTCCAAATGAGGTTTGGACTTAGAGAGGAGCAAAAAACGAATCCTCCCATTTTTCTACAAAACGCCAACTCAAATCTTTTATCAAACGCCTCTAGCCAAGGTCGAAACTTCTTTCTAAACCTAATATGATCATATTTTCAACATACCATCAAAAGAAAGTATTCACTTGACCTTAATCCGGATTTATGATGGTCTTAATCATGTAACGGGTATTACTCCCGTATTGGTCAAACTGAGTCAAAGGTCCTTCTGCGTAAAAAAAAAAAAAAAGGTTATTTCCGTTATGGGACATGCTTATATTAAGATGAAAGAACTTAGCTTGTTTTTGCATCAAAAATAATAGTAAACAAATCCTTTGTTGATTATCATGGAATAAAGTTTATTCGACTAACTGAGTTTGTGGCGGTTAATCCATACTTTGAGGTTTCTCTACCTTCCTTACTTATAAAAGTTTTACAAACCCACGCATGTTTTTCCTCATATGTACAAGATGACTTACAAACTCCCACACCTTTCCTACTACTCTTCTATACCATACTTCCCATACCACACTCCTTCCTAATCATTTGTTAATCTCTTCCAACCCAACAAATGATTAAACCTTTCTCTCTACATAGTCCTACAATACCTTCCTTTATAATCATTTGTTAATCCTTCTTACCCAACAAATGATTAGATCCTTTACACACTCTAAACACTCCCTTTCTTAAACCAACCCATAATCACATTTGCCCACTATTTTCTCTCTTATTGGCAATATGATTATAAACCCAAATCAATCCTTTGACTTCATCCTAAACATCATCACCTTCATACTTATCATCTTTAAACATTCTTCAAGCCTAAACTCTTCTTCACACAAATCTTCCCCAAATCTTATCCACGGTATGCAACTCCATTCCCTTACATAATGTACTCTTCTTGTACTTGTTGTACTTCTTGTTCCCTTTATTCCCAATGTAGACTCCTCCGCATCCCATCAAAACATTCTTCACCACATATATTCACCTTCTTCCTCAACAACCCTTTGATTTCACACACGGACACACAACACCACAACACACAACACACACACACACACACACACACACACACACACACACACACACACACACACCACCACACACACAAACATTCTCTCTCTCCCTCTCCTCTCTTTTCTCTCTCTCTCTCTCTATCTCATACTATCTTTTGATTAAGCCACTTCATCAATTCATATTACCTCATTATCTTGTCCTCCCTTGGATTGAATTCAAATGTTAAACAAACATACTTCCTCTCACAAACAAACACACTTCCTCTCACAAACAAACACACTTCACTCTCTAAACTAACACATCTCTCTTTCTATCATTGATCTTGCCATCTCACCTATTCAACTTACCTTTCACCATCTCATCTCAGCCCTCCATTTCAAACTAGATCAATATGATCATTTCTATCCCATCACCATCATATCATGCCAACTCATGACAACTTATTCACACCTCATCCTTATCCTTTTCACACATGTGCTCAAAACATTTAAAATCTAAATTTCAAATATTCCCCCATTTCTCTCCAAGTTAAGAATATTCTCTTGTACCTTAATTAGCCTTTCAAACCATTAGTTAGTTTCTAACTAAGCTACTTACATTTTGAGGAATACCCAAACTACCCTTGTCTAATTTTTTTTTGACACTGGATAAACAAAAGCTTTTAAATACTTTACAAATGCTTTTATCAAATAGCTATTTGAGTTGGTTGACCTTAAGTATAAGAATGATTAAAAGGTCATAGCGTGAAGTACAATTGAGGGTTTAACAAGAGCTGGTAGTTAAAAAACCAAAAACCCAAAAAATAGGTTCGGGTCTTTAGCACGCTGGCCAAGCGCTGACACGCGGCCGACGCGCCACATACGAATTCTTTTTACCCTCACTTGGGTTTTTGGCCTATAAATACCCCCTCTTGGCCTTTGTATTCCTCACCTCTTGCAAAAATTCTTTCCTATCTTTTCTCTTCTCCTATTCTCTAAGTCTAACATTCAAGTGTTCTTAATCTTTCTTCTATCATCTATTAAAGAACACATCTCCGCAAGAGAGACACACAAGTACTTAATCCACACGTGTGTGTTAGTAGTCGAGGGTCTTCTTTCTCATACCCTTTCTATTAGAATCGAGTCTCTAGGCTAGGTTAGGGATTGATTCTTAAATCAACTTTTATATTCAATTTGATTGTAAGGAAAGTCTTGTATCTTAGTGATCAAGCCTCGATCATTAGGTATCTAGTTGGGGTTTGATAAGCTTCTAAAGGAAAGTTCTTAGTGGTCCTATTTGATCTAAGTGATCCTAGAGGTTAAGTCGAATCACAGGTTCTTAAGGGTAGATTCCGAGGGCATAATACTTATGTAGGTAGTAACTCTTCTTTGTAAGCACTGATCTTTGTGCATAGCGGTGGAGTTAAATTGTAATACGGTTTATAATCCACCATAAGGATTATACTAGGAATAGTATAGTTGTGTTGATTCGCAACTGGACGCTAAAACCAATTACAACTGATATACAGAAGGACTAAACCCCCCTTCCCGAACTAGTATATATCGTGGTGTCTCTCTCTCCATCTCTATTTACTTATTGTTTCTTTACTAAGTAGATCATCACGCCACTCGATTCCTTTGAGACTTGAAGTTTTATAAACTTTAAAGAAGTCAAGAAAACCGTATTCACACCCCCTCTACGGTTCTACAAAAAGGATTAATCATGCATCATGAATCCTGATATGAATTTTGAAGCAATAATTTTCACACTCTCGTTGGACGACAAAGTAGTTTTAGTCGGGACCTGAATTTTTTAACTGAGCGTTGTCGTTTATTACTGATACACGATAACCAAACCGACTAATGAGAAACACCGTAAATTCAGATCGATATGGTATTCATAAAGGTTTAGTCCAAACCAATTTTAGTGGGAATCAGATGTTTTCGGATGAAACTTTCGAGCAGATGTTCCAAATGAGTCGAAGGTTGTTCACCAAGATCCTTTCAATGGTAGACAAAAAGTTATCATATGTCAAAGAGTCTGATGATGATGCTGAGTCAGAGGGTTCCGATGATGGTTTAGACTTCTTTGATGTGCTTCTTGGATGATTCAGGTTGTGATAATTCAGTTGTTGGTGATTGGTGTTCAATGGAAAGAGGTTCTACAGATGGAGTTGCTTCTGGTTTTGATTGTTCAGGATGAGATGATTAAGTAGGTGGGGAATGATGTTCATCAGAATGAGTGACCTTGTCAGTAGATGGTGGTAGGGATGGTTCTTCAGGATCATGTGGCAAATCAGTTTCCATTTCACCTCCATCTTCAAAGATTTCTTCATCACTAAAATCTTTAAGGTCATCCTCTAAGTCTTCCATGAGTGCTTCAGAATCTCTAAGTTAGGGGTGAGCATGGTCCGAGGACCGGACCGGACCGGACCGAGGACCGAAATGGTCCAAAACGCAGAACCGAGGACCGAACTGAAATGGTTTTGTCCGGTCCAGTCCGGTCTTCGGGGTCCGGTCCTACAAGGCATAATCGCTGGGTTTTTTGTAAGGCCGGACCGGACCGGACGAAGACGAAAACAAAAAAAAAAAATGCATAATGAAAAGCATGGATCGAGGACCGGACCAAAATACGTTCGGTCCGTTTCGGTCAGTCCGGTCTGATTGACGGTCCGTTTTGCTCACCCCTACTCCAAGTGATTGAATAGTAGGGATGGTATCCGGATCTATTTCATAAGAAGTCTTGCCTTTGTTGTGGCTAGGGTTTGACACCACAAATCGAGTGGACTAGGTTTTATCCACCTAGTACTTAGCACGAGCCCCTGATTGATTAGTATAAATAATGTGGAGGGATGGAAATAACATATCAGTTAGTTATATGTTTCGCCTGGAGTCTTTGGGATCAGTAGGGGTTCCCTCGGGCAAAAGCCGTGATGTGCAAATGCCCTCATTAGGTTGTGTGGCATGCAATCTCATATCAACGGGTTGTATGATTTCCTCTGAGTCTTAAGGATCAATGGTTTAACCCTTGGGCAAAGACTATGATTGGTGAATGCCATCTTTAGGTGTGGAAGGCAATCTCGTATCAGCGAGTTGTATATTGCTTTATGAGTCTTTGGGATCAGTGCTTGTTCCCTCATGCAAAAGCTTGGATGTGAAAATACCCTCATCGGGACACGTGAAAGGCAATTTCGTAACAACGAGCTGTTGGCTTTGTAATACTTTGTCACCACATCAACACCAAGAAGATCAATCCACTCTTCTTTTCTTATTTCCACTTCTTGTTTGGCTATATCAGTACGCCCTAATACACAAACTAACACTTTTTTATTTTTGTTTCTTTTTGACAGGATTCCTCACTCCTTTTTGTTCTTTGATTTGAGTCTTCAGGTAAAATGAAACATGGGTGGGGGGATTTTCCACCAGTTTAGTAACAAAATCAAATTTTTTTCAGTTTCTTCTTCTTAGAGGACTCAACCATGGAACCAGTCAAATTGATTGTATCATCATCAGAATCACTTTTAGTTTGCTCTTCTTCAACATCCTTGGAAGACATAACTTCTTTGCCCTTATCTTTCTTGATTAGCTCGCCCACAAGTTGAGAGGAGCTCTTTGTTGGACTTGGAAGAAAAGGAGATTGCAATTAAGTTGTTGTGGTTGTGATAATTGGTGGAATGACTGATGTTTGAGGTGGTGTTGTTGGTATTGGTTTGTTCAGGTTAGTCTTTTCGGGATCTTTTGCAGCTTTTCTTTAGAACAACTAAGAGATTGTGACCTGTTGGGTGTTCTTCTCCCCCTCAGCAGGGTAAGAGCCAGCTTGGCCTATTGAAGGAACACCAGCATCTCTAAGTTTCTTTGATGCAGACTCAATAACTTGAGAAAATTTGTTCAAGGCTTTAGTAACTTTGTTGAGCAGACTTTAAAAGGCATCCAAGGTCTTGATCTTAGACTGAACAGATTCAAGTTGTGTTGGTACATAAACAAATTATGCTGAAAGTTCCCACTGAAGAGTTTTCAGTTCAACAACTTGAGTGGTAAGACTTTTAACAGTTGAAGTAAAAGTCTCCAGCTTGTTAGGAATTTCTTTCAAATCCACAAGCAGCTCAATCTCCAGGTCATGATGATGAGGTGTCATTTTATACACTTTTTCGGGGTTGTTTAACCCCCTAAATTGTGCATTTATTCCCAAAATAGGTACGTAATCATTCCTTTTTAGGTATTTTACATTTGGAAGGCATTTGGAAGAATTACATGTGACTTGGGCTCATTTGGAGAAGAAACGGACAAGACTACGGACCTACACCAACATCTCTCAAGATAATGTTCTCAGCAGCTGGAGACGGCATCACAGATACAACGTGACGCTGTCACAACGAAGTCCAAGACAGCGACACAAGATCTTACGACGACGTCAGAGCACACGACCCAACCCATTATCTAGAATATTCTTTTTCATGACGGCGTCATGACTAAAACGCGACGCCGTCACAACGATTTTCCTATATATACAAACACGAATTTAGGATTTTAGGTGTGTAACTTTAGAATAAAAAGAGGGTACAAACCCTAGTTCGTTTAGCAGCTGTTAGGGACGATTTTAGGGCCTAAAAATCCTATTTTACTTCTTTCAATTCATGTTCTAACCAAGTAAGACTTATTTAATTATTCAATATGTCTTGTTGTGTGATTCTTATCTGTTCTTGCTTTATCTATAACATGCTTGGCTAAACCTCCTATTGTATTTATTTATGATTGTATGAAGCCTAGAATGTAGATCTTAGTGGTGTTGCTTCTTGTGATGGATATGCATGTTAGGTCTTAGAAAACTAGCTTTTGTCTGTATCGCTGTTGATATGTCTAGGAAAACATGATTGTGTAGAAAGGATTACCATAGGTAACAAGTCTTTATACTAACTGCTTGTTTGGATTATGTTTTTGCATGTCATTTATTGACGAGACATCTTTCTTATTAATAAAGACACCATTAGGTTTTGGGTATTATCATGACACTTTGTGTCTTTGCTTTACTTTAGTTTTCATTTTAGTATTCTCTATATAGACACCATGTGTTGTGATGATATCCATTCTTGTTTACGCCTCGCGTTTCGGCCTTGGTCGGGTGTGACGCTACCCAAGTAAATAAAATCACTACCCCATGTGAAATCTTTAGTGGTCCCCATGACACTCAATATTGCATGAAAGACCCCGAACAAGCCTTTATTGAATATGTATCCTCGCGTACCGATGAAGCGGGAGGTAAGTGGTAAACTTTCAAGCCCGAGCAAAACAATCTTGGTGACACCTACAATCCATCATGGAAAAGTCACCCAAACCTTAGGTGGAGACAACCCCAAAATTCCCAAAACAATTTCTTAAACCCACCTAATCGGTTCCAATCCAACGGTTCAATCCCGAACCGTTCCTTCAACAACCGTCCTTAAAATTTTAACGATCAATCAAATATAGAAGGGCTGGTTTCCGAATTCATGGCATCCCAAGACGCTAGATTGTCCAAGTTTGAAGCCGATTTCAAACGACGACATGGTGAGATGACCAACAAAATTAACACTGTGTTGAAATCCATCATTGATCAAATAACGGGCACATTACCTAGCAATACGGTTAAGAACCCGAAACTGGGTACTACCTCGGTTTTGTCTGCTCGTTATTACCCAACTATCGATCCCCAATGTTCATCTCACCCTTCCAACTCAATCAATGCTATCAAGGCACATTTCAAGGAGACAACCATTTCCAAAACTAGCCTGCGGCAACTCGAGATTGAAAACAAACCATCATAACCAGAAGAGCCCGAACCAACTCTTAAAGATGAATTCCAAGATTTGCATCTTAACCTACTGGTTCTTGAATTCCTTGCTCACGCCCCAATCTATAACGCCATATTAGACAAATACGTAGAGAGCTTAGAACTAGGCAAAAATAGATTAACATTTGTCTAAGGAGAGATACCTGCGAAAATAGAGGACCCCAGACTATTCACTTTACCTTGTAGACTAGGGGACTCAAAACCTTTCGACACCTTGGCCGATCTAGGATCATGCGTAAACATAATCCCACTTTACATCTTCAAAAAGCTTAACATTGGACTATTAGAAGAGACTGACCATATCTTTGGATTGGCTGACGGAACCAAATCCTACCCCGTTGAGATTGTGAAAGACGTAAAAGTCCACATAGGAAAACTAAAACTATTAAATGACTTCTACGTAATTGATATGAAGAAAGACCCCGAGACCCCTTTGCTTGTAGGAAGAGGATTCCTAGCTACCGCCAACGCAATTATAGATTGTAGGATGGCCAAAATAGCGGTAGGAGAAAGAATTACTAGGTCGGTATTCGGTGTAAAAGGAGTAGACTTAGGTGAGGAGGAAGCACCTTATTGGACCACACTTGGAAAAAGGGAATCTTATAAACCCCGACCTAGCTCAGATGGAATAGGCACAAATCCCCCTTACTATGCTAGGAAATACTTCTTAGACTGCCATTTGCCTGGAGAATGGGAAATTTCTAGAGATTCCAAGCATAATCCTTTAAAGGATACCTTAGTGTTCAGAAGAATGGTAGAATTTCTAGGAGCTATACCCATTAACCTTAAGTGTAACATGTTGGAATCAGAGGACCTAATTAAAAAACCAATTAACTAGGACAAACCACCCAAAAACGAAGATGGAGCATGGCATGCCAAGATTAGATTGATCGACCCCGATGGAGAGGAATTTACCAAAACCCTTCAATCAATTCCTACTACTAGGAAGCTCTCCGAAAGACAAAGTTCAAGAGAGATCATCGACTTGGACCACTTCTATGACACTTGACATGTGACTTCGAGTTTAGCTACAAGACTCATTAATAAAGAAAAGCGCTTCTTGGGAGGCAACCCAATTTACTTTTCCCGCAATTAGGAGTGCCATGTGTGTTTTAATTCTTTATATTTTTTTATTATGTTTGAACTATCTTGTAATCATGTTTTGTATTGTCTTTAACCTCGTCTTAATTTCAATCAAAGGTATTTTGCAAACAATAAGTGTAGGGGAATCTATCCGGCTTTTGAGCCAAATTAAAACATGTTAAATGAATTGTTAAGATTAATTCGCGTCAGTTTTGAGTCTTATGATTGAATTGTTGAATCTCAGGTTTTATGTAGCCATTTGTATAGAAATTAACTTATGGAATCAAGTGCAGGAAATTTTTCATCAAAAACAAAAATTTTGTTTTCACAGACTATGGAGACGGCGTTACGATTAACACGCGACGCCGTCACCACGTCACCTGTGACGGGGTCACACAAACCCTGACGGCGTCAAACGCCCAAGTCAAGAAAACTAAATTTTTTTAATCATTTTTGAAAATAAAACTTGCATAACATTTAATATATGTATTCTTCTGTTATAAACCTGCAAAAACCTAATGAGTTTAA
>BQNB010022203.1:2441-63276 GCA_026074375.1 Tanacetum coccineum | reverse complement strand
AATTTGCATTGTGAATAAATGATGTCTATTTACATGATTTATGAGATGAAAAAAGTCAAAATATTGTTAATCACCATTTAGGACCCCCTTTAAATTAACAATAACAACAATAATGACACTAAATCTCGTCAGAGAAAGATGTTGGGAGGTAAGATTTAGACATATTTACTCTTTTATTTTAGTAGATATAAAACATTCACTTATTTAACGAGAGATATGTATCTTGCACCTTTATTCAAAGTATTTCAACAATGTTATTGTATATGAAATTATAAGTGTTATAAAGGAATATTCGATTGAAACTTGACCTGTGTGTCCAGACGATGCATGTTTGGACGACAAGTGGAGCACACGTACTCAAAAGACATAAATCTGAAGGACAACTTGGATGAACAACTTATAACGAATATATGGCACTGCTTCGGCCACGTGTTAAAGGTAAGCACCCCTTTTATCCAAGAAACCTCTTTTATTCAACAGTTCTTGCTAAGGACCAGGCATGAGCCGCCGCTCCCGGATATTACGAAATGTTGTTCCCTATATGAACACACCTCTTAGTGCCTAGGCTAGGCATAGCTCGGCACTTTACTTTTCAATGTTGTCACATACAGTAATCGGGGTAGTAAAAATATCCTGACATTATTCGATGCTCAACCAACACATGTACTATGCATTTGCTCTCACATTCATTGCACTACCCTCCGACTCACACCCATACTTACTCTCACGTCGGAGCTTGGTCTAATGATAAACCCTAGAGAGAGCCTAACACGTTTCGTTCATCTATGCTAGGTGCTCAGAGGACGGGATTGGCCAAGTTCGAATAAGACTACAAACAACCAACTTAGGAAACAAGTAGTTACCTTTACAAAACTCGTAACAATTGATATTAAAAAAACAATCATGATGTTTTACAATTCTAGTTCTAAGAAATGTATCCTTGAAACAAAATCAAAAAGCCCAAACAACAGGTTTTGTGTGTGCATGCATGTTACAATGTAAGTTTGGAAGAGTTGCAAGGTGCGACAATGGTCAATGGTGGTGGTGCTACAAGAACACTAACAATCAGAGACGATCTAGGTGTTGACTACGTGTAGCACATGCTATACGTAAGATTTTTCACATAAGCCTCAACTTTCATTAATAACTTCCTAGTTGTTTTATAAGATTTGCCTTATTTCACCTTTATGTTTTAGCTTTTGTAATTAATTGACTTGTTATTTTAAGAATTTATCTTTTATTACCTCTCACATTCAATCCTTTGATAGCTTTTATTGTAATTTAGAAAGTGTCCTTATTTTACCCCTGGTTTCTTAAATTTTTTTCCTTCAAAACTTGAAAAGCTTGCCTTATTTTAAAGCTTTATGCGTTATGACACACAAAAAGAAAGTAAATTGTGAATTGTACTACATGTGACACAATTTTAGGATAAGCCACATAAATACATTGTCACAAGGTTTGTATATTAATAATGACCATCACATCTAATAATGAGTATCACTTCTAATGCTAACAGAAGCTGATGTTGCACTAGACAGAAGTTGTTGCTCCAGTTGATGAAGAGTGCTAAGGAGTTTGCAGAAGATGACAATGGGCTCGTGAATCTGTTTCTGATTTAGGATTTTAAAATAATTTAAATTTCTGCCTTTACTTTTAAAACTGGTCGTTAGCCGCTTTAGGGCTTGTTTTAAAATTCTTTATTTAATGTTTTAGGTTTTAAACATTGCATCCGAAGTTTAAAATATATGGCTTTTTGTTAGGAATTATGTTTTCCTGACTTAGTACTGTTTGTGTTAGTTAGTTAGTACTGCCAGTACATCTGTTAGTACTGTTAGTAGTAAGTTGGTACTGCTAGCATATATTAGTTAGTATTGTTAGGAGATATGCATGAGTTATAATAGGAATAGATATGCATTATCTCTTCACACGGTTTGTAAGCCCATTAAGGTTTCCTTGGTATATAAATGGAACCCTACGGCACTAGTTATAAACACAAGTTTTCACAAATATTCATAGTTAGAATTTTGTAACCTAGCAGATTAATAGTAATCAAAGTTCTCACAAATATTCGTAGTTTTATTCATTGTTCTTCTTAGCAGTATAAGTTAGTTTCCGCATAACGTACATTGTTCATAGTCATTGTTTCTCTTGTAGTTAGTTTGGATTTATCCAGATTGGCTACCACCCTTAACAGGCTAGAAAGATCTATTCAGATTGGGATCAACAAGTGGTATCAGAGCTTGTTGAGAAACTCTAAGTAAGAAGAACCAAAACAGATCTATTATAAACCTTTACCTTTACCTTTCAGATCTATTCAATGGCAGGAGAAGATGAATTTCATGATGATAATCCACCACCACCACCACCAGTTACACCTACACAACAAGCCCCTCACACTCTGTCAGCTATTAAACTCCCTATTCTAAAGAAAGGTGAGTATGACATATGGGCCATGAAAATGGAACATTACTTGGGGCATACAGATTATCCTATATAGGAAGTCATACAAAAGGGAAATGGTCCAGTACAAGTCTAACAGATACAAATAGACATATAAGGGTTTTTCGACTCTAAAAACTGCTGAGAGAGTTTGGTAGAGACAAGAGAAAGAAAAGCAAGGACTACCGTGCTCATGTCTTTACCAGAAAGTCCATTTAGCAAAATTTCATAAATGGACTTGATGCTAACGATTTGTGGGTAGATATCAATCCAAGATTTGGGGGGTCTGGCAATGATGAATCTAAGAAGATGCAGAAATACATTCTCAAGCAACAATTTGAAAGCTTTTCTGTATCCAACTCAGAAGGATTGCACAAAGGTTATGACAGGTTTTAGAGTCTTTTGAGTCAACTTGAGATTCATGGTGCAGGTGTCTCCACTAAAGATGCCAATCAGAAGTTTCTTAGGTCTTTACCTGCTTCCTGGTCCTAAGTATCCTTGATAATGAGGACCAAGCCAGGAGTAGATACTCTTAGTTTCGATGATCTCTATAACAACCTTAGAGTCTTTGAGTCTGATATTAAAGGCTCTACTACATCTTCCAGCACACAAAATGTGGCGTTTGTTTCTTCTGAAAGCACTAATAGTACTAATGATGTTAGTACTGCTTATGGTGTTTCTACTTCTTCTGGCTATAACTCACAAAAAGGAAGGCTCTTCATCATACACTGATGAACTCAAGTACTCCTTCTTTGCTAATCAATCAAGTGGTCCACAATTGGATCATGAAGATCTTGAACAGGTTGATGAGTTTGATTTAGAAGAGATGGATTTGAAATGGCAAGTGGCCATGATTTCCATGAGATTGAAGAAGTTTTACAAGAAGACAAGGAGAAGGGATGCGTTTGATGCCAAGGAACCATTGCTTAGACAAGACCAAGGATTGATGTGCTTCAATTGCCATACACAGGGGACTTTGCTAAGAGTTTAGATCAAAAAGAAATCAAAAAACAGCAAAAGGAGAGAATGCAGGGAAACACTGGATTTAAAGCAAAAGACATTGGAAGGAGACCTGGAAATAGAGAAACATAATGATTTAGTAACTTCTTGATAGGGGATGGTGTTTTATTGGGATTGGTCATTGCAGAAGATGAGCAAGAGAACTTTGCTTTGATGGCTCACAGCAACTCAGGCTTGATACACTGATAGGTAAATTTGTTAAAAGAAATTTGTGTGAGGAATCTTTAGCTAAGCTTAAGAAAATATATGATGAACAAAGGGAAGCAATTACTTAGTGTAGCTAGGATAGAAATTCATGGCCTATACTCAAGCTTTAAAAAAGGTAGAAGCTCAATTGGTTTTGTCATCAAAAAAATCAACTTATTTATGAAGAAAAAATTAGGTTTATGAAAATTGATTTAGATGATAAAACTAATGTGCTCACATATCATAAGAAACTATTAGCAGAAGCTGTAAAAGAAAAGGAAGAATTAAAAACCAAACTAGAAAATTTTCAAAGTTCTTCTAAAGGCCTTAGTAAACTGCTAAGAATATCAATATGAGCTTGGAGTACTAGGTACAAATCTGGGTTGGTATGGACAATCAAATAATGAAGGTGTCTTTAAGTTATGAAAAAGAAGTTCTTGAAGTGTGTTTGGACCAATCGGTTCTTTTTATTTAATTTTTTTTTTTTTGGTTTAGTGATGCAGAAAGATAGTCCTGTATGATAGATTTGCAAAAGTTGAAGGAATGCATGCAGTTCCCCCTCCAATGACAGGAATCTACATGCCTTCTAAATCTGATTTTGGAATAGATGAGTCAAAGTTTACATATGGTCCAAAACAGTCTAAAACTAGTGAATCTGATGCTAAAACCAGTGATACTGCCTCTTGTGAATCTAATTCTAGTGTAGAAATACCTGACTCTGTGTCTAAACCAACTATAAATGAACCCACAACAGTCAGTAAATCAAAAGTTTGGTCTAATGCTCCTATCATAGAGGAGTATGAGTCAGACAGTGATGATGAATATGTGATTGAACCTTCAAATGAATAGGAAAAACCTAGTTTTGCTTTTGTTTAATATTGTACGCATTTAAAAAATTCTTAGGGAAATGTTAAAGAAAACATAACACAGTATATTCTTTCCTAAAAAGCTGACAAGAGAGACTGGAATGGCTTAATGTCCAAAAGTGGGTTTGGGATATGGTTATCACTAAAAATGTAATGCTTTATATGTGGGAGCTTTAGCCATATTATTAGAGATTGTGATTTCCATTGAGAAAGAATGGTTAAAAGGTGAATTGACACAAACGAAGGGTAAGGCTACTGGTCTAGGGAGAATAGACTAGTGTGGAACAATGAATGTTATTCCAGCTTTGTCTTGTAGATCCTCCATCTTTAATATGTTTTGTCATAATCAACTCAAAGTATAATTCCTAACAGCTAGCGGTACTAACCAAGTTAGTACTGCTAGACATAATTTTAACAGACAGGCAGTACTAACTAATGCTGCCATGAAAGTTAATACTGTTAAATCTATTGTGAATGATGTTAGACCAAAAACTATTTTTCATAAATCTTATTTACCTATTAGAAGGCCATTTAAAAGTACAACAGCACCAAAAACAAATCTTGCAAATCAAAAGGTTAATACTGTTGAGGATAAAGCAGTTAGTGCTGTTGGGGGCATTGGGAAAACTATTGTTAAGCCCTCAGCAAATTGTGTTTGGAGACCAAAGAGGAACTATTTGAATAAATTCTCCAAATACAATAGTGGATCAAATTCTAGAAAGTTTGTTAATTCTGAAGATCCACTAAGCAGACCCAAGCCAAAAATGGCTTGGGTCCCTAAGAGAAACTAATTTCTCTTATTTTTCATGTGCAAGATGGTCCACATAAAGCTTTAGAGAATAAAGGGATTGTTGATAGTGGATGTTCCAGGCACATGACTGGAAACAAAGCCTACCTTGCTGAATATCAAGACTATAATGGTGACCCTGTTGCTTTTGGAGGTAGTAAAGGTTACATAACTGGTAAAGGCACAATAAAAACAAGAAAGTTAGATTTTAAGGATGTGTGCTTTGTGAAAGAACTACAGTATTTCAATCTCTTTTCTGTGTCACAGATGTGTGACAAGAAGAACAAGGTTCTCTTCACAAACACTGAATGTCTTGTGCTGTCTCCTTACTTTAAGTTACCTGATGAAAATTAAGTATTACTTAGAGTCCCTAGACAAAATAATATGTACAGTTTCAACCTAGAGAACATTGTTCCTTCTGGAGGTTTAGCTTGTTTGATTGCAAAGGCCACAGTTGATGAATCTAACAAATGGCATAGGAGGTTGGGTCATGTTAATTTTAAAAACTTAAATAAACTTGTGAAGGGAAACCTTGTAAGAGGTTTACCTTCAAAGATTTTTCAAAATGACCACACCTGTGTTGCTTGTCAGAAAGGAAAGCAACATAAGGCCTCCTGTAAGGCCAAATTAGTAAGCTCTATTAGTCAACCCTTACAGCTTCTGCATATGGACTTATTTGGACCTACATCTGTAAGGAGCTTAAACCGTAAGATTTACTGCTTGGTTATCACTGATGATTTTAGCAGGTTTAGTTAGGTGTTCTTTTTAAGAACTAAGGATGAAACTGGTGGAATCCTTAAGGACTTTATAAGACAAATTGAAAACCAATTAAACAAAAAGGTTAAAACTATTAGATGTGATAATGGTACAGAATTCAAGAATAGGGACATGATTGAATTCTGTGGGTCAAAAGGGATCAAGAGGGAATATAGTAATGCCAGAACTCTACAGCAAAATGGAGTTGCTGAGAGGAAAAACAGGACCCTAATTGAGGCTGCTAGAACTATGCTAGCAGATTCATTTTTACCTAACACTTTTTGGGCTGAAGCAGTTAGTACTGCTTGTTATGTTCTGAACAGGGTATTAGTGACCAAACCTCAAAATAAGACTCCTTATGAGCTTATTACTGGTAAAATACCAATCATAAGCTATATAAGACCTTTTGGGTGCCATGTGACCATCTTGAATACCATTGACCACCTGGGCAAGTTTGATGGGAAATCTGATGAAGGGTTTTTAGTAGGGTATTCTCTAAATAGCAAGGCTTTTAGGGTATACAATTTAGAAACCAAGAGAGTTGAAGAAAACCTGCATATAACCTTTTTAGAAAATAAACCAAATGTTGCAGGGAAAGGACCAAATTGGCTGTTTGATCTTGATTATTTAACTGATTCAATGAATTATCAGCCTGTGAGATCAGAGAATCAAGCTTACAAAAATGCAGGTCCAAAAGAAGCTAATCATAGTGCAGGTACACAAGATAATATTGATGCAGAAAATTCTGAAATGGAAGCTGAATCTGCTCAAGACTACTTTGTACTGCCAATATGGTCTTCTTATACTTCAACAGTGAAGAGCTCAGAAGCAAAGAATGAAGGTGAAAAGCCTAATAAGACAAATGAGAAGCCAGTAGATCAGGAGGATCAAGCCTTTTTGGAGGAGCTTGAAAGGCTTAAAAGTCAAGAAAAGGAAGCTAATGATGCAGCTGAAGCTCTTAGAAAGGAGTTTGCCCAAGATACTAAGGATTTGCTTCTTCAAGCAGGAGCTGCTAGAGCTAAGTAACTAGTACTAACACTGTTTAATACTGTTAGTCACAGTTTAGGTATGCCAGTCCTTCAAGAGTTTTTAGTGCTGGTGGACCATCCTACCCTGATCTAACCAACAATGACCAAGATGATTCTCAAATACCTGCTGAGGGTGCAGTGGCTGACTTCACTAATTTAGAAACCACTATGAATGTTAGTCCTATTCCCACATCAAGGATACACTCCATTCATCCTATAACTCAAATTCACACAAGGAGATCCAACCTTAGTAGTTCAGACAAGGAGCAAAGTGAACAAAAGTTCTAGAGCACATTCTTTTGTAAGCTATATTCAAAAGCAAAAAAGAAATAATCACAAGGATTTACAGCACTGCTTGTTTGCTTGCTTCCTTTCTCAGATTGAACCCAAGAAGATATCTCAAGCTCTTGAAGATGAAAGTTGGGTTGATGTTATGCAAGAAGAGCTGCTGCAATTCAATATTCAGAAAGTTTGGATTCTGGTTGACTTGTCTTTTGGGAAGAAGGAAATTAGGACAAAATGGGTTTACAGGAATAAGAAGGATGAAAGAGGTGTTGTAGTTATAAATAATGCAAGGTTGGTTGCCCAAGGATATCGATAAGAGAAAGGGATAGACTATGATGAGGTTTTTGCTCCTGTGGCTAGGATTGAAGCCATCAGGATCTTTCTGGCCTTTGCTTCTTATATGGGATTCATAATTTATCAGATGGATGTGAAGAGTGCCTTCTTGTATGGCACAGTTGATGAGGAGGTGTATGTGTCTCAACCTCCAGGTTTTGTAGATCCTAAGTTCTCTAAGAAGGTCTACAAGGTTGTGAAAGCTCTGTATGGTTTACACCAAGCTCCCAGAGCCTGGTATACTACTTTATCTACTTTCTTATTGAAGAAGTGATATAAAAGAGGAACATGCCAAGACTTTTTTTCATCAAGAAGACAAGAATGATATCATGTTAGCTACAGGTTTTTTGTAGATGATATTATTTTTGGTTCTACTATGATATCTTGGTGTGATGAATTGTGGCCATTGATGAAGAGAGATTTCCTGCTGAGTTCTATGGGCAGAGCTCCTTCTTTCTTGGGATTACAGTTCAAGCAGAAAGAGATGGTATATTTTAAGTCATGGAAAAGTTGTTGCAAAAGATCCTGAAGAAGTTTTGATTTTGCTAATGTAATATACTGTCAGTACTCCATTATGACCTAGAAGCCCTTGTTCAGGATGAAGAAGCTGCTGATGTGGATGTACATCTTTATAGATCCATGATTGGCTCTTTAATGTACTTGACTGCTATAGGCTGATATTTTGTTTTGCTAAGTCTGTGTTGTTTCTAGGGTTTTAAGTAAAATCAAAGACCTCACATCTTCATGCTGTGAAGAGGATCTTTAGGTACCTCAAAGGCAAACCCAAACTGGGCCTTTGGTATCTTAGAGTGTCATCATTTGACCTGGAAGCCTATTCTGATAGTGACTATGCTAGAGCAAATCTTGACAGGAAATCCCCAACAGGAGGTTGTCAATTTCTTAGCAGGAAACTTATCTCATGGCAGTGCAAGAAGCAAACAATTATGGCTACTTCTATGACAGAGGCAGAGTATGTTGCTGCTACCAACTGCTGTGGGCAAATATTGTGGATTCAGAATCAAATGTTAGACTATGGGTTCAATTTTATGAACACAAAGATTTACATTGATAATGAAAGCACAATCTGCATTGTAAAGAATCCAATAATTCACTCCAAAACAAAGCATATTGAGATTAGACACCACTTCATTAGGGATGCTTATGAGAAAAAACTTATCCAGGTGCTTAAGATTCACACTGATGATAATGTGGCTGATCTTTTAACCAAAGCTTTTAATGTTAGCAGGTTCAATTTCTTAAGTGTTAACATTGGATTGCTTAACCTATAGCTGCATTAGTTTAGGAGAGGCAAGATGGCAGGTTCAATTTCGTTAGCAGATGGATTTTAGATGATATGATGATTACTTAGGGTTCATTATGTTCTTTGGAATAAGGATTGAGGGCTACATATGGTACTGAGTTAGTTAGTGCTGCCAGTTTTTGTTAATACTAGTAGGCAAAAAGTTAGTACTGCCAGGCCAAAACTTAGTACTACTAGGCAAAAGTTAGTACCACTGGGTTACCATTAGATAAGATACTGCTAGGGGTCTAAAGTGTAAATTGTAACAGTTTCTTCGCCATTGGGTTTGCTCACCCTATATAAACCATTCCAAATTGCACAATTCACTCACCTAATCTCTCTCTCAAGCTCTAAATTCATAAACCCTAATCCCTTTAATCGACGACAATTCCATTTACTCAAAATTAACAAAAAAAAAAAAAAAAAAAAAAAAAAAAAAAAAATCACAATGGTGCTTTGAAATCTTGCCCCAAGCATAAAATGGTTGCGTATTTAGAAAAGACTGAAGGGAATGCTCAGTTTCATAAGATTGTGGACTTTCTATCACGAAGCTCAATTTTCTATGCTCTCACTGTAAGTCCTAATGTCTCTAATTCCCTTATTGAACAGTTTTGGAACTCAGCAGTGTCCCAAACAGTCAATAATGTCAGTCAAATCAAAGCCACTATTAGTGGACAAACTGTATTGATCTCAGAATCATCAATTGGAAGAGATCTTCTATTTAATGATGATAATGGGATTGATTGTCTCATAGTTGCATACATTTATGAAAACCTTCTATTAATGAGGTATGAGGGGGATCTTACAACTTTTACTTTTCAAAAAGCACTCTTCTCTGCACAATGGAAGTACCTTATCCATACCATCATTCACTGTCTTAGCTCAAAAAGTACTTCTTGGGATCAATTTCCCACTAATGTTGAATCAACAGTGATTTGCTTAGCTACTGATAGAACATTTAACTTTTCTAAAATGATTTTTAATTGTATGAATAGGAACTTGGAGGCTAAGAAGAAATTTCTTATGTATCCAAGGTTTGTTCAAGTGTTTTTAAACAACCAACTTCAAAATATACCTGCCCCTTTAGATAATCTTCCAATACCAGTCCTTTCTAAAAAGGTTTTTACTAATATGACAAGAAGAGGACTTTACTTTTCAGGACATGTGACACCTTTATTTCCTACTAGGTTAGTACCTGCAGCAGTAGAAGAGGGTAAAGGTTTAGGAACACACACTGAACCCCAACCAACACCCTATCCTACTCAACCTAGTGTAGGTGATCAAATCCAAGTTACTAAATCATCTTATAGACCAGCAAACACCCAAAACTCTAGGAACACCTTAGAGGGCACTAGTGGGAGTGAAGGGGATCAGGTTCAGTTACCCTATGATAGTCCTTTTTTAGGTGGTCACACATCTACAGAGCTGAGGGTGGCTTGAACCTAGAGGAGTTATTTGTTCTTTGCACTAACTTGTCAAACAGGGTTCTTGCTTTGGAGACTTCCAAGGATGCTCAAGCTGCAGAAAACCTTAAATTGAAAACTCGCATCAAGAAGCTGGAGAAGAAATGTAAGCCCAACATATCACACTACAAAGCATGGTTAAGGAGTGTGTCTATTTTATCCATGAAGAAAAAGTTAGGTAAGAAGGAGTTTGTATCCAAACAGGGGAGGAAAAATGCCAAACCAGTACCAACTTTAGATGACAGTGCCTTTGATAATCTTGATGCTGATTTAGCTCATGGTATGGACATAAAGGAAGCTGTGAATGAGGGGAGGCAAATAAAAGAGACTAAGGAGCTAAATGTGACACATAATACTAAGGTTTTAGAAAAAAGAGGAAGCAATGAAGAACCAGTTAATGCTACTGGTAATATAGGAGTTAGTATTGTTGTGCCCAAAGTTAGTACTGTTTAATATTGTACTGAAGTGACCATAAGTTAGTACTGCTACTCAATGACTCCTCTTACTACATCAAGCAGTTGTGTTTGATTTGTTAATGATTATATAACACTTGCTGAAACTATGGTAAAAATGAAGGATGACAAGGCAAAGCTGAAAGGAGTGGCTATTAAAGAAGTTGAAGAATCTGATAGGTCTGCAAGATCAATTTTAACTTTGAAGCCACTTCCAAAAATAGACCCTAAAGATAAAGGCAAAGGTGTTCTTGAAGAGGAGCCTGAGCCTGCAAAGAAGCTAAAGAAAAGTAACTTGGATGCAGCTCAATTGGCTATGGATGAAGAGGTTGCAAGACAGGTTAATGCTGAATTGCAAGCAGAGTTAGAAAGAGAAAGGGTTGCTGCTGAAGAAGCTACTCAGGCTGTCATAACTAGAGAGTTTGATGAAATCCAAGCAAGGATGAACGCAGATACACTTTTAGCTGAAAGACTTCAAGAGGCAGAAAGGGAACAATTCACTATTGAACAACGAGCTAAATTTTTGCATGATACTATTGCAGCTCAGAGGAAGTTTCTTGCATAACAAAGAGCAGTAGCTATCAGGAGCAAATCACTCACTAAAACTCAGTTAAGAAATCAGATGATAACTTTCTTAAAGAATGTGGGAAGATATACACACAGTAAACTAAGAAACAAGAAGTTTGAAGAAGTTCAAGTTTTGTATGAGAAAGCAAAGAAGTCTATTCAAGACTTTGTTCCTATTGGTTCTACTGAAGATGAAAGATTGATTGAGAAGATGAATAAGAAGGAGAAGGTTCTTGAAGAACCTGACAGTACTAAAATGGAAGTTAAGCAAGAAGAAGTTGAGGAGAGTACCAGGAAGAGACCAGGTACAATATTAAATATGAAAGCAAGAAAGAAGGCAAGGAAGCAAACACATACTGATAATGATGCTTCAAAGAAGAAAAAAGGAAGTCTAAGAATGAAAAGAATGTCTAAGAGGAAGAAGACATATTCTGACCTTGAAGAAGAAGAGCATCTAAAGACTTTTCTGAAGATAGTTCCAGATGAAGAAGTAATAGTAGATTATGAAGTCCTGGAGAAGATATTTCCAATTATTATCTGGGAATAAAAATTATATCATTATGATAGACATGGAGCAGAGGGCATCTACTACAAGATCTTTAGATCTGATGGAAGCTCTAGATAGATTAAAACTTTTTCTGAGATGGTGACAAGGTTTGATAGGCTGGATCTTGTAGAGTTATATAATCTGGTGATGCATAGGTTTGAAAAAATTACTCCAAAAGGTGTTGATCTAGTTCTTTGAGGGGATTTAAGGATAATGTTTGATGCAAATACAGAAGTACAGAAGATGAACTCTGGCAGAATCAAGAAAGATGGAATCTTAAGAGTTGGGATTTCTATGAGAATTGTATTTTTATAGGGTTCATAATTTGTATGGAAGATGGTACTAAGATTTATATGCTTGTAGAGAGGAAGTATCCACTCACAAAAGAAACACTTGAGAAGATGATGTCTTTGAGGTTGGTAGCTGAGTCTGAAAGTGATGGTGCTTATAATCTGCTTAGATCCATTCAAAAGCAGATTGATGAATCTGGAAGCTACGATGGAAGTGAGAAGGATCTTTAAGTGTTAGCTTTATAACCACACAACAAATGGTCATCAGTTTACCATGTCTAATAGAGCAAAAGAACTGGGCTAGTCCAGAGCAAACGGCTCTTGGTAAAGACTTCCCAAATCCAATCAATGGGCTGATAGTTTGCAAAAACTATATGGTTCTCCATACTCACCAGCTTCACAGTAAAGAGTTGGTTAATCCAAAGCAAACGGCTCTTGGTAAAGACTTCTCAAATCCGTTGATGGTTGATAGTTTGCCAAAAACTATATGGTTATCAATGCACCATGTTATTGCAAGAAGCATTGGCTATTCCAGAGCAAACGGCTACTGGTAAAGAATCATCAAATCTGTTTATGGCTGGTAGTTTGCCAAAAACTACAAGGCCAACTTAGTTGGTTTTGCTGTGTTGCTGAGATGCTGTAAAGATAACAAAGACTGGAAGCTAATGAATGTTAAATATTACAAAGTCACAAAAGAGGTCAAGTTCATCAAAGAGCATATTAAAGAATAGCTATGTGTTTGGATACATCTCAAGTGATCAAGAAGCTTAAACTGAAGAAACATGAAGGTTAACAAGTAAACATCATGTTTAGGGGAGGATTGTTGGGAATTATGTTTTCCTGACTTATATTTGTTTGTGTTAGTTAGTTAGTGTTGCCAGTACATCTGTTAGTATTAGTAGCAGAGTTAGTATTGTTAGTAGTAAGTTGGTACTGCTAGCATATATTAGTTAGTATTGTTAGGAGATATGCATGAGTTATAATAGGAATAGATATGCATTATCTCTTCACACGGTTTGTAAGCCCATTAGGGTTTCCTTGATATATAAAAGGAACCCTACAACACTAGTTATAAACACAAGTTTTCACAAATATTCATAGTTAGAATTCTGTAACCTAGAAGATTAATAGTAATCAAAGTTCTCACAAATATTCACAGTTTTATTCATTGTTCTTCTTAGCAGTATAAGTGTTTCCGCTCATAATTACACTTGTTTTAGTCATTGTTTCTCTTGTAGTTAGTTTGGATCTATCCAGATTGGCTACCACCCTTAACAGGCTAGAAAGATCTATTCATATTGGGATCAACACTTTTCCATATAAATTTTAAAATCTGTAATTAAACGTTTTCCAAAAAACCTGGGATAATCCCAAATGAATCTATAAGCTATGATAACAATTAAGTTGGTTTGGTTAAAGGATGCTCTTACTTTAAGGGGCTCCTTATATGAAATCGGTAAAGTGAAGAAAATACTTGAAAGGGTATTATGAAGAGCTTTGATGCAATCCATCTGGGATGCAGGTTCAAAGTGAACAAGAAACTTTGATTAAGAAACTATCTAGGATAGTTGAGATCAAAGAAAAGTATTTCAATAGATACAAATATACAAGAGATCTTAAATCTGCATGCCTTAAGTATTGAAAGGCATCAAGCCGTGTACCTCATGTGTGATACAATTAAATATCACGATTATTAGATAAAGAAGGTTTCTTATGAAAGAGAAATAAGTGAGTGATAATATTTCTAGAAATCTAGATATTTAGTAAAGCTCATATACTACTAGGTATTATTTTAGATCTATAAGTCAAACTCGAAGGGCATGAGTTTGTATATCATGAGTCAAATCTCGTACTGCTTTAGATTGTTCAAGTAAAGTTGAAAAGGGTGTTTTATCGAAAGAATAGTTAACTGACGTAACACATGTTAAACACATATCAAAATTAATGTGTTCAAGCCACATGTTCTTAACTAGACAGAGAAAAAGAGGTAGTTCAACTCAGAGTTGAGTAACGAAAGCGAGAAAACGTAAAGTTAATTTTAGATCGTTTAACTAAAGAGTACAAAGCATGTCAGGAATTATAGATCTGTGATGATCTATAGGGAATTCTTAGTATTGCAAATTTAAGTGGGAGGAAATCAAGATTGTGGACAAGCGTACATTGCCCAAGGGGGCAAGATAGTTTGGCACATGAAATGTGTTGATCTTGAGTTGTTGTATAACAAATTAAAGAAAGGTGAGTGACATTAAAGATTCGAAATATGGGATTTAAAATCAGGAAACGCGCAACTACATCGTGGTTTAAAGAGGCTTGTACTGAAATTCTCAGTGACTTAGGAGAATCAGTAACAAGGAGCCACTATTCTTATTTTTTAAGATAAATTCCATTTTACTTGGAGTGTAAAATTAATTGCATTGTTAAACGCTAAGTTGAGTGAGTCGCATATTTAGCTAAGTCTATCATCCAGTACAACTAAATTGGTGGTACCACAACTCACTTAGGTTCATTAACAGTAAGACAATATTAAAGGATTGAGAAGTGAGGCTTAGTGGTTCTTTGGGAGGATCGTGAGAAAGATTAAAAGAAAATAGTGATTGCATGCTCCTAACACTTTCTGGTACGAGCTAAATCAATCGCCGAGAATAAGAAGTAATGTCATAGACTCGTATAAATAGGACGAGACATTACTATGAGATTCTACTTATCATATTTTAAATCCATAAATGAATAACATTTCATTCTAAACAGGTCTTAGCTGGTTATTTTGTGGGACGACCAAAGTTAATGAAAGCAGTATTATGAAATATGTATCATTCTCGGAATTATTGAGTTTCACAAGACATCTGTGTGGGTTAGATGATTTGACGTTGGACGTTGATCAGACAATTGCGAACTCATGGATCGAAGTTCATGACGTTCTTGATTGTGGTTTGTTGTATATCATGAACTAGGGTATTAGTCATTGACTTTCTTGCTAAGCCGTAACGTTAAGTGCTAAAACATTAGTTTCAGTAGGAAGGCAAGGAGAAAAATGATGTATGGACGAGACTGGTAATTTGTAGCTCTGAGTATGTAATAGGACCAGAGAGAAAAGATATTTTTCTAAGCCCCTTGTGTGAGATGAATTTGTGGAAAATACGGACGTTTACGGGCGTGTGTCTGGGGACAACATGGGGAATAAATCATTCACCGAGACAGACAAGGAGGATAAAGTAATTCGGGTTTCGCTATTTGATTCGTAGTTCAACAAGTTAAATATATTAAAAGTATTAAACTTTTAAAAGCAGGAAATATTAAGAAGCATTACATGTTACCCTTGATATAAATTAACTCTCAAAATATACTATAATATAATATAAATATAAGTTATGTTTTCACGTGGTAAAATATGAATCACCGGGTCGTTTCCCCAATGACTAGTGAAATTGAAACCACGTTCTAGTTCGGATTCTGATTTGAATGAAGCAAAGATATTCTGGATAAGCTATTACTACGAAATTAAGAAGCAACAAATAATGACAATTAAGCAAATAAACAAATTTTAAAACCTAAAAATGTAAACTAAAATTTAACTAAATTAAGAAAAATTGCCGAAAAATAAAAGCCCTAATTTTTATCTTTTTATAAAAGTTTAATTAAACTAATTAAAAATCAAACCTAAATAAAAATTAATAAACCTAATTAAAAACTTAACTAAGGACTAATGGTGCAAAACCTAACAAACTAACGGAGGGACTAACTGAAAAACAATTAAAATCGAAAAGTTACACTTTCTACCCTGAGAATCTATCCCGACAACAAACTAAGTCCAATAAGCATTCGAAATTTTAAAGAGCTTAAAATGAAAAACTCAAAGAAGCAAAGTTGTAAAGGAAGACAGGGGGAGCAAGATTAATAAAGGCTACTTGGGTTGAAACTCACAAATAAGCTCTCAAAGAGCTTATCTATAAGAGTTACCAGTAAGGAAGGTTATCCTTTTGGTTTTAGAAAATAAGCTATAGAAAACTCAAAACTAGATCAAAATGAAAAAGGAAAGAAGTTCTGAAGAGCTTATGATAAGCTTAATCTATAAATGAAAGGAAATTAAAGCTTAGACTACTTTTATGCTACTGAAATTGATCAAGAACTAAGCAAACTCAGAAAATAAGCAAAGTAACATAAAATCAAAATAAGCTAAAAACCTTAATAAGCTAAACTAGACTCTAAAACTTTAAGGATTTATTAAACTACTTATTATCCATCTAAATAAGCTATAAAATCTAGACTAATAAGCTGATTTAACAAGTTTAGACTTTACTTAAGTTCCTACTGTTTTTGGATTTTTCAGGTTTTTATGACTTTTGACAGCTAAATTAAACTAAGTAAATAAGCTAGAATTTGCAAATTAAGAATTAAAATGTATTAAACTATTTTAAAACTTAAATCCTACTAAATTTAATAAGCTAAATCTTAAAATTACTTTTCTAAATTAAGCTAAGAATACGGCAGTACTAACTGAGGTTAGTACTGCTAGTGTAAAAAATTCAGCAGTACTTTCACTTGAAAGTACTACTGATGCAATTTGATTTTTTAAGAACAAAATAAGCAATAAAATAATCTAAATAATGAAAACTAAAACTAAATTTTTAATAAGCTAAAACTAATCTTGATCCTACTGAATTTTAAAAGCTTAAATCTAAACTAACAGTAGCGTGGAGCCGAAAAGTTATGTGTAATACCATTGCATTACAATACTCTCCAATGCACCTCATTATCTAATTCCATTTAACGTGGTCGGTTCGTATTATCATATTGTACATCCTTATTGGTTTTGAATCTTCTTAATAACATATTTGAATTGAGCAAAGGATGTCGGTTTTATCCTTAAGGAATCTAGTCTATGTATATCTAGCGCTTGTCATCTCCTATGAACTTAAAGTGTAGTGATTTCCTCCGTAACTCCATACGGCGGATGGACCAAAGAGATCCATATGAAGGAGTTCTAAGCATCAAGTCGTTGAGACTATATTCTTAGCTTTGTGACTAGCGTGAGCTTATTTTCTAATTTTACAAGCATCACAGAAGTGTTGATCAAACTTAAGCTTAGATAAGTTTCTAACTAAATCCTTAGATGCCAACGATTGAATGAGACGCATATTAGCGTGGACCTTAATATCCTTATTGTTGGCTTAAAATATGTCGACTTATACGGAATTACATTAGATATTGTAAGGCGTGACTTGTAGGGACTAATAATGTCAAGTTAAGAAAGACATATAGTCACACGCCTATATATACCCTCCTATACTTCCATAGAAGGGTAAGGATAACCATTTGTATCTCATAAGTGTGTGTGTTTTCTTTTTCTCTCTAGAAACACACACATCTTTCCTTTCTATCTATACATATGATTAATATGGCTACCTTATATCTTTTTTACTCCCCGACCTCCAAATCAAATTTTAGGCTAGAAATCTTTAATGGGTAACAATTGGCATCAGATTCTAGGGCGTTTTGTGTTGTTGGGTTGTATTTTTTATGGTGTTTGTGCCTTAAATAAGCACTTTCATAGTTTATTTTTAAGCCAAAAAGCTTCGGCTTTTCATGGTTGGTGGTATTTTGTGCAAAAGCTTGAAACTTTCTTCTTTCTATAGTTTCTAGCTTATTTGTACAAGTGGCTTATGGATTTTCATAGCTTATTTTTGAGTTTTTATGGTTCGGATGATTTTTGTACTCAAAATCTTGATTCAAAATTTTTCGTGTTAAAAAAAAAAAAAAAAAAACATCTCAAGTTTGGATTTTTATGGTTCTTATTACCTTAGATAAGCAAGAAGTACAAAAATGTTTGGGCAAAAACATCAAAAAGTGTGTCTTTTTGTGTTTTGAAAAATTTGAGCTTCGTATAGTAGAAGGTGATTAGCTGGGCAGTGCAAGGAGAAAATTAACAACTTCCTTCATCCAAGGCAGATTTAGCAAAACTTTTCTTAGTACAAGGCGATTTAAGCAAGGTGTATTAACAACGGCGGTTTAACAAGGATATTTACAAGTGATTAAACAGGGCTATTTAACAAGGCTATTTAACAAGCTATTTAACAATGCTCTTTTAACAAGGATATTTAACAAGGCGATTTAACAAGGCGATTTAACCAAGGCTATTTACAGGCTTTTTTAACAAGGCAATTTATCAATGTTGGAAACAAAAGGCGAATTCACAATTTCAAATCTTGTATTTAAACATTTTCTACACTTTCATAGAAACTATCCTTATGTTTGTTTTCACACAAGAACCAAAATCAAACACCTTCCATAAAACCAAATAAACAAAACACAACACTTAATGTAAAATACGATCAACAAGATTCTCTACTAATGTATAAATGCTATAGAAATTGGAATTTCAATGTCAATTGTATCATGATGTTTATCTAGTTTCCTTATTTGATATTGAAGTGTTTTCACGAAGGCGATATTATTGTCATCATGGAGGACTTCCTTCTACTTTCTACCCTTTTTCCCTAAACCCCCTCTATCGATTGATGACTTGCTTGAACGTATAGGTATGAGGAGACTTGGATTTCTAGTTATTACGCGATGTAAGGTGTTACACATTGTAGTACTCACGGGTTATAGCTATCAGTTAAAGGAGTTACATTGTAGTACTCAGTGTCACACGCAGATGCAGATGTGGATGTTCAAGAGGTGTGGTACTTCTGATACTTTTCTGGTTTTGTATAGAGTACTAAGAGATTTAATCTTGCACCGTTCTTTAATCAACAACACTGCAAGCTTAAGTAACAAATTTGGGGAATCTTACTTTATTTTCAACTTTGGTATATCGGGTTTACTTCATCAAGTGGTCACAACAATAGCCGACAGAATATGAGGTTGGTAAGTTAGCCAGAGAGTTTAAAGGTTGAGATAAAATCAGTATTTCTCATGGGATAATTAAAGCTACAGAACGTCAATGATACTTCATAGTCTCAGCAAAATCTTTCAAATTTCTTCAATGTCTCTCATAACTTTTCAAAGAATTGTTGATTATGACAGAACTTCTCGAGTTTATGTCGTAAGCGTCAATGATGCTTCTGAGAGTTCAAAACCATCATGGGGGAATACGTGTACCTTGATACTTTGATGTAATCAGGTCAACTTCCAAGGGGAAGTAGTTTATACTACTTTGCTTAGTATGGTTTGTGTGAAGTATTCTGCAAGCGTGAGAA
Source organism: Tanacetum coccineum (assembly GCA_026074375.1). Taxonomy (NCBI): domain Eukaryota; kingdom Viridiplantae; phylum Streptophyta; class Magnoliopsida; order Asterales; family Asteraceae; genus Tanacetum; species Tanacetum coccineum. The sequence goes on along the minus strand of BQNB010022203.1, from coordinate 43,758 downwards.
AAGTGTTGTTGATTTATTGCATGTTCCCCCGAACGGATATTCACCAAGATCAAATGTCATGATACAGTATAGTAGCAGTATTAGTAGGTATGGTTGGCTAATTCTTCTACAAAATTCCGCTGTGCACTTTAAATTCTATGTTAAAAGATCGTTCGAACTACCATCAAGGTTTCTAAATCTGCTCAAGTAAGGATGTTTGTTTGGGGGAAGCTGTTCTTTTTAATCAAAACTTCGCCCAAAATAGGAGTCTATGAAGAAAACCTTTCAAGACATGTTGTATGAATTGGGGGAAGTTTAAATTCAACTCTGCATACTACAATGGTTCCAGAACATTAAAGACACTGAAGATCCAAGCTGGGAGTACAAGTATTCAAGACAGGAAGTCACAAATGTCATATTTAGCATTGGAAGCACTTGAAGTCATTATTTTGTTTGTATTTAATACTTGTAGGAACATTTTTAAGTAGTTCATAGTCACATATTGGGGGATAGATTGTTAGACTTAAATTATGTTGGACTTATAAGGAATTACATTTGATATTTGTAAGGCGTGACTTGTGGGATAATTTGTCAAGTTAGGAAAGACATATAGTCACACGCCTATATATACCAATCATATACTTACATAGGAGGGTGTGGTATTCATTTGTATCTTATAAGAGTGTGTGTGTTTTCTTTCTCTTATAGGAAACAACACACATCTTTCGGTTCTATCTTACATCTAAATAATTGGTTAATTATTTATTTTATCCTCCCCGACCTCTAGATGTGTTTTAGGCTAGAATCGTTATGGTAACACTATGCCACAAGTAGAGGTTGCATCAATCGTTGCAGACAAATTTTGTATTTAGGCTTATTCCCTAACTTCATCATATATAAGCCTTTATTCCTAATACCTCTACCTATAACTTACCCATCCTTAGAAATTTACACGATCTGTAGAAAAAGTTACTCTACACTTTTTATCACATATTTGTCCTACACTTAGCAAGTTAAATCTTAAGTTATCTACATGTTCTACATTATCTATTTTGAGAGAGTCATTCGAAATCATACCTTTGCCAATGATTTGCACCGCGATGTTTGATACCAAAAATAAAACATTACCTCTGGTTTATTGCCTTGTAGCTTAGAGGGATGAGCTTTCGGTTACCCATCATGTGTTTAGTGCATCCACTATCTTTATCATATTAATCGTGTTCCAAGTCAACTACCAGGAATATCTTATTGGATGCTTGAGCCATGAGAACATGTTTTGTCTTTGACTTTTTCATCATACTTCTTCCCGCTATGCTCAAGTACTCGAAAAAATGGCTCTTTGGTTCTTGTCTTTCGATGGTTTTGGACATTCTCTAAATAGATGACTTGGATCACCGCATCTAAAACATTTTCTATCACTCTTACCATTCTTGTCATCCCGGCTTCTTTGGAACGTCTTTTTGTCGTTCTGAGGTTGTCTCACGAATCTACCTCTTCTTCTTAAAGAACTTCTTGAAGTCTCTAATGGCGTATTCTTCATCTTCACTTCCGGAAGTCGAACACTCCTCATCACTAGATTCTTTCTTAGCCTTTAAAGCAAGAGATTTTCTTTCTCCCTTAGCTTTGACTATTTCAAAATCTTTCTTGATGATCATCTTGTGAACTTTGAGATTCCTTGATGTGTTAATCATGTGACAGTTGATGTTAACTTCCTGCGACTATTAAATCGACGGTGACCTTTGCTCTACTTTTTATGAATCGTTTCTAGAGCCCTAAGAATCTTCCTAAAATATTCTGCTAGAATAACCTTCATCCAGAGGATTTTAGGACTAGTATTATATAAGTATTAAATCTAGCAAAAGCATTATCTATAGATTCGTTTTGAAATGACGAATTGTTCATATTGTTGTACAAAAGGTCGATCTTGTTATCTTTGACTTAGTTATTACCTTGATGGGTGATTAACAAAGTTTTCCAAATTTCTTTTGCGTATTACACTGAAATTCTTTCATATTCTTTTCTTGCAAGCTTTGTAAATAACCATTGTGGGCTTTGTTTTTTTTCGCAAGCCTCTTTTTAAGATCATCACTTTGTTTTTCAAAAGGGATAACCTCATCTAATTTGGTTTTTGGATTTTGTTGAATGGGTTGAAAATCATCGTTGTAATAACATGTCAAAGATTTAGATCTTTTGATTTAACATATGTCTCGAATCTATTTTTCCAATAATTAAAATATCACTTTCAAAAAAGTGGTGGTCTTTGCAGGGTTGCCACTTATAGAATATTTTTCGGAATCCATAGATCGATCCAAGCTTTAAAATACAGTATATTTTAAAAATCTTGAGTGACCTGACTCTGGTACCAATTGTGGAAACTAGAAGGGGGGTTGAATAGTTTACCGATTCGTTTTGCGTTTTAAAAGTTTGCTTTCAAAATACTTAGATTCGCGTGTATGTTCAACAAATCACCAATATGAATCAACAACATATAATATCTATACTAATACATAATAAACAATGACATATAGGAGCTAAGGAAAGGTAACAATCAAACCAAGACGCCAAGATTTTTAGTGGTTCGGTATGAAGCTCCTATTCGCCCTTATCAATCCCCGTGTATCGATACTCGAGATTTCACTATGTCAACAAGCTCCTTTTAGGCGGAGAAAACCGTTTACACGTTGCTTACGTTATTTTCCGACACTAAGCTAAATGTCGAGTCTTGATCTTAGCTAGAACCAATCTACCACTTTACAAACACTACACAATCACAAGATCTACACTATCGGATTTACATACAATCTGAATCACACAATTATATTTAAAAGATAATTACATTAGAGAATGATACTTAGAAGATAGAGAGGAGAGATCACTAATATAACAATTCGTTTCTTAGCGGATTCGGAATGTTTTTTTCTTGGCACTTGCTGGAGGATAGGAAGAGATGTGAAGAAGATATTAGTACTTGTACAAGATAAAACAATGTTAGTGATCAAAGTGTTTTAGTAAGAGAAAGAAGTGTTTTAGAGAGAGATAAGAAGACTCGAAAAATATCGTGCTAAGTGGTATGTTTTTTTGCCAGAAATTGTTGACAGTATTTATAGACAAGATTTCTTGCGGCTAAGCTTGGTACAACATCGGACGCGGATTAGTATGTGCTGAATGGTGGCACAGGGAATGATAAGAATAAAAATCTGAGGGATGAGTTGCCGGTGGTATGTGAATTAAAGGGGTGGGGGCTCCAAAATGTATAGTTGTGAAAAGATGAGATGCCATAAGAAGCAAAATGATTAGTTATGTTGTCCAGAAAGCAAGATGACGGGGAAATATCATGTAAGGAGTCATGATGGTAAGTTTGAGGGGATAGTCTAGTAAGTGAGGGGTGGGATAATTACGCATGTATAGATAGGCGGAATGTACAGTAAAACTCCCAATAACCTGCCCTCAACATAGGGAATAAAAAGCGATTAATGGGTGAGACTTTTGATGAGTGAAGATTGACAGTCGCCTGAGAGCGTACTGCTTAAATACCATACCTTTCTACAAAACACGTGTCTTTTAACAACAGTGCCTAACGACCGTCTTCTGAGATTCTTTACATTTAATGTCTCACCTTATACGAATGTTTTACATTCATATTTGGATATGCTCAACGCCGAAGTACAATTCAGATATCTCGGAAAAACCATCAGTACTCAACCCAAAGGCATCATATTGTTTCTATTCATAGAAAAGGAGTGGTGTGTATCATTCATAGTACAATGGGACCGTATCATTGCCCCTTTCCCTTCCCCGCATTCCCATCTTCTATACCCTATCTCTTCAGGCTTATATATCTACAGTTCCCCCTCAACTCCCCTCATTTAACTATCGATTACGCACCCTTCTTTTCCCCCCCTCTCTCTGACACTTTTTTTTACACCCCCACCTACTTACCGATCTTTCAGCCAACTCGCTTACTTCCCCTTAGACCTTTACCAGCACCTACTCTACCCCAATCCTTTTCATAGTCCTACGCACTTCATAAGACTAGCCGTTGGAAATCTTGTCTATAAATACTGCACTATTTCTGGCAGAAAAACATACCTCTTTGCATGAATTTTTCCAGTCTTCTTTCTCTCTCTAAAAACCTTCTTTCTCTCACTAAATCTCTTGATCACTAACATTGTTTGATCTTGTCTTCAAGTGATATAATTTCTTCTTATCATCTTACCTTTTACTCTCAAGCAAGTGAAAGAAAAAGAACATTCGTATTCGCTAAGAAACGAATTGTTATTTAGTGATCTCTCCTCTCTTCTTACTTCTAAGTATCAAATCTCTATGTTATTATCTTTGTATAACAATTCTGTGATATTCAGATTGTTGTAAATCCGATCGTGTAATCTTGTGATTGTGTAGTGTTTGTGAAGTGAGTAGAGTGGTTTCTAGCTAAGATCAAGACTCGACATTTAGCTTAGTGTCGGAAAATAACGTAAGCAAAGTGTAAACGGTTTTCTCCGCATAAAAGGTGTTGTTGACATTAGTGAAATCTCGAGTAGGATACTCGGGGAGTGGAGTAGGGCGAAGAGGAGCTTCGTAGCCGAACCACTATAAATCTTGGCGTCTTGGTTTGATTGTTCCTTTCCTTATCTCTTTATTATTGTCATTGTTATTAGTATTAGTTTTAGAATTTTATGTTGGTGATTCATATTGTTGATTGGTTGAAACCATACAACTCGAATCTATGTATTTTGAAAAGCAACTTTTAAACGCCAAAACGAATCGTATAACATTCAACCCCCCCTTCTAGGTTTCCACAATTGGTTACTGAGGCCTAGGTCACTTCAAGATTTTTAAAATATACTGTATTTTAAAGCTTGGATCGATCTATAGATTCCGACAAATATCTAGAAGGGGCAATCCCATGCAATGAAACCACTTTTTGAAAGTGATAGTTTTATTTATTGGAAAAATAGATTCGAGACATATGTTAAATCAAAAGATTTGATTCTTTGGAATGTTATTACTAACGATGATTTTCAACCTATTCAACAAAATCCAAAAACCAAATTAGATGAGGTTATCCCTTTAGAAAAAACAAAGTGGATGATCGTAAAAAGAGGCTAGCGAAAAAAATAAACAACAAGCACACTGGTTATTTACAATGCTTTGCCAGAAAAGAATATGAAGAATTATCATGTGTAATATCGGCAAAACGATATTTGGAAAAACTTTCGTTAATCACCCTTCAAGGTAATAAAACTAAGTCCAAGATAACAAGATCGACCTTTTGGATTACAACTATATGAACAATTCGTCATTTACTGGAAGTCGAATCTATGATATGCTTTTGCTAGATTTAATATATTATTACTAGTCTAAAATCTCTTGATGAAGGTTACTCTAGCAAGAATTATGTTAGGAAGTTTCTTAGGGCTCTACATCCTAAATGGAGAGCAAAGGTCACAGCGATTGAAGAGTCGAAGGAGTTAACATCACTGTTACACTTGATGAACTCATCAGGAATCTCAAAGTTCACGAGATGATCATCAAGAAAGATTCTGAAATAGTCAAAGCTAAAGGAGAAAGAAAATCTCTTGCTTTAAAGGCTAAGAAAGAATCTAGTGATGAGGAGTGTTTGACTTCCGGAAGTGAAGATGAAGAATACGCCATGGCGGTTAGAGACTTCAAGAAGTTCTTTCTAAGAGAGAGGTAGATTAGTAAGAAAAACCTCAGAACGACAAAAAGACGTTCCAAAGAAGCCGGGATGACAAGAATGGTAAGAGTGATAGAAAATGTTTTAGATGCGGTGATCCAAGTCATCTATTTAGAGAATGTCCAAAACCACCGAAAGACAAGAACCAAAGAGCATTTGTCGGAGGTTCTTGGAGCGATAGCGGTGAAGAAGATGATGAAAAAGTCAAAGACAAAACATGTCTCATGGCTCAAGCATCAAATGAGATATGCCTTGGACGTTGGACTTGGAACTCGATGAGTGGATAAAGGATAGTGGATTCTCTAAACACATGATGGGTACCGAAAGCTACATTCTCAAGCTAAAGGCATAAAAACAGAGGTAATGTTATTTTTGGTAGCAATCTTCGCGGTAACATCATTGGCAAAGGTATGATTTCGAATGACTCTCTCAAAATAGATAATGTAGAACATGTAGATAACTTAAGATTTAACTTGCTAAGTGGTAGGACAAAATATGTTGATAATAAGTGTAAGGTAACTTTTTATGAACATGTGATAGTGAAATTACTAAGGATGGTAAGGTATTGGTAGAGGTATTTAGGAAGAAAGGCTTTATTATGTGATGAAATTAGGAAATAAGCCTAAAGACAAATTTGTCTTGAAACGATTGATGAAAACTCTTACGTTGTGGCCTAGGTGTTTACCCATAAAGATTCTAGCTAATACACGATCTAGAGCTCGGGGATGGATAAAGAAATAAGTAAACCCATATTATTCGATGTATTGAGAGAGAACAGAAAGTTTGTGTGTGTTTCTTAGAGTGAGAAGAAAACACCACACACATTATTAGATACAAATGATTATCTCACCCTCCTATGTACGTATAGTGAGGGTTATATAGGCGTGTGACTCTATGTCTTTCCTAACTTGACGATTATTGTCTACATGTCACGCCTTACAATATCATGTAATTCCGTTAAGTCTAACATATTTTAGCGATAAAATTCTTCCCACAATATCCATACGTATGACCATATGAACTACTTACAACTGTTCCTATCACTTGTATAAATACAAACATAAATTAAGGACTTCACAAAGTAGCTTCCAATGGCTAAGATGGACATTTGTGACTTCCTGTCTTGATACTTGTACTCCAGCTTGGATCTTCTGTGTCTATTTATTTAGTTTAGCCTTTATATTTCATTTCAGTTCTGGATCCATTGTAGTATGCATGAGTTGGATTTAAACTTCCCCCAATTAATACAAACAGTCTGAAAAAAAAAAAAAAAAAAAAAAAAAAAAAAAAAAAAAAAAAAAACTCAAAAACATAAATAAAAAAAAAAAAAAAAAAAAAAAAAATTAAAAAAAAAAACACAAAAAAAACACAAAAAAAAAAAAAAAAAAAAAAAAAAAAATAAAAAAAAAAAAAAAAAAAAAAAAAAGCTTTCTCATAGACTCCTTATTGGCGAATGTTTTGATTCAGCTTCCCCCAAACTAAACTTCCGTATCTGAGAAGATTTTGAAAACTTGATGTAGTTTTCGAAGATCTTTTAACTTAGACATTTAAAGTGACACAGCGGGAATTTTGTTAGAAGAATTAGCCAACAACACCTACTAATACTGCTTACCTATACTGTATCATGACATTTGATCTTGGTGAATATCCGTTCGGGGGAACATGCAATAAATCAACAACAAATCTTCTCACGCTTGCAGAATACTTCACACACTATACTAAGTAAAGTAGTATAAACTACTTCCCCTTGGAAGTTGACCTGATTACATCAAAGTATCAAGGTACACGTATTCCCCCATGATGGTTTTGAAACTCTCAGAAGAATCATTGAGCGTACGACCATTATACTCGAGAAGTCTTGTCAATAGCAAACTGAATCTTGAAAGTTCATGAGTGGACATTGAAGGTATTTGAAGTTTTTGATGAGCTATGAAGTATCATTTGATGTTTGAACTGTAGCTTTAGTTATTCCCATGAGAAATGCTGATTTTATCTCAACCTTTAAACTCTCTGGCTAACTTACCAACCTCATATTCTGTCGGCTATTGTTGTGACCACTTGATGAAGTAAACCCGATATACCAAAGTTGAAAATAAAGTAAGATTCCCCAAATTTGTTACTTAAGCTTGCAGTGTTGTTGATTAAGAACCGGTGCAAGCATTAAAATCTCTTAGTACTCTATACAAAACCAGAAAAAGTTTGATCAGAGTACCACACCTCTATGAACATCCACATCTGCTCTGCGTTTGTGACGATGATTATACAATGTAACTCCTTTAAGTGATAGCTATAACCCGTGAGTACTACAATGTAACTCCTTACATCGCGTATAACTAGATAATCCAAGTCTCAATCATAACCTTATACGTTCAAGCAAGTCATCAATCGATAGAGGGGGTTTAGGGATAGGGTGTTGGAAAGAGAAGAAAGTCTCGATGATGAATTATAGTAGACGCCTTCGTGATCCAACTTCAATCTCAAATAAGGGATACTAGATAAACTTCATGATCATTGACATTGAAATCCAATTTCTATAGCCATTTTGACATTTTAGTGAATCTTGTTGATCGTTTTTACATTAAGTGTTGTGTTTGTTTTGGTGTTATGGAAGGTGTTTGAGTTTGGTTCTTGGTGAAAACAACATAAAGTAGTTTCTATGAAAGTGGAGAAAATGTGTGAAATACAAGATTTGAATTGTGAATTCGCCTTTGGTTGCACAACTTGATAAATTGCCTTGTTAATAGCTTGTTAAATAGCCTTGTTACAATAAGAATTGTTAAATCGCATTGGTTAAATAGCCTTGTAAATAGCATTGTTAAAATATGCCTTGTTAAATAGCTTGTTAAATAGCCTTGTTTAATCACCTTGTTAAATAGCCTTGTTAAACCGCCTTGTTAAATCACCTTGTTAAATCGCCTTGTACTAAGAAAGTTGCTAATTCGCCTTATGAAGGAAGTTGTTAATTCGCCTTGCACTGCCACTGCTAAATCACCTTCTACTTACGAAGTAAATTTTTTCCAAAACATAAAAAGACACACTTTTTGATGTTTTTGCCCAACATTTTAGTACTCTTGCTTATCTAAGGTAATAAGATACATAAAAAATCCAAAATTGATGATTTTTAACTATGAAAAATTTTGAAATCAGATTTTGACGTAACAAAAATAATACGAACCATAAAAAAACTCAAAAAAAAATAAGCTATGAAAATCCATAAGCCACTTGTACAAATAAGCTAGAAACTATAGAAAGAAGAAAGTTTCAAGCTTTTGCACAAAATACCACCAACCATGAAAAGCCGAAGCTTTTTGGCTTAAAAATAAGCTACGAAAGTGCTTATTTAAGGCACGAACACCATAAAAAATACAAACCAACAACACAAAACGCCCTAGGCTCTGATGCCAATTGTTACCCATAAAGATTCTAGCCTAAAACACATGATTTGGAGGTCGGGGAGGATAAAAGAAATAAGTAGCCATATTATTAGATGTAGAGAGAGAAAGGAAAGATGTGTGTGTTTCTAGAGAGAAAAAGAAAAACACACACACTTATGAGATACAAATGGTTATCCTTACCCTTCTATGGAAGTATAGGAGGGTATTATACTGGTTATGACTGTCGTGAGGTATATGGATATACTACTTGACATTATTACGGTCCTACAAGTCACACCTTACAATTCCTAATGTATTTCCGTATAAGTCGAACCTATTTAGGCCATACATTAGGAGATTAGGTAACGCTATTATGCGGTCTCATTCAATCGTTAGCATCTAAGGATTTAGTTAGAAATTATCTATGCATAAGTTTGATCAACACTTCTGTGATGCTTTTTGTAAATTTAGAAAATAAAGTCACGCTAGTCACCAAGATAAGAATATAGTCTCAACGACATGATTTAGAACTCCTTCATTTGGATCTCTTGGTCCATCCGCAGTATGGAGTTACGGGGAATTCACTACACTTTAGTCATAGTAGATGACTACTCTAGATATACTTAGACTAGATTCCTTAAGGATAAAACCGAAGCCTTTGATCAATTCAAAATATTTAGTAAGGAACGATTCAAAACAATTAGGCATGTACAATAGTGTTAATAAGAATGCAGACCACGGTTTGGAATTTGATAATTGAGGTGCCGAAGTTGGAGAAGAGTTTTGTAATGCCAATGGAATTACAAATAACATTTTCGGCTCCATCGCACTTCCTCATATCTAATGGAGTGGTTGAAAGGGAAAATAGTGACAATGCAAGAAATGAGTAGGACTTTGTTGAATGAGCAATATTACCAACAAATAAGTTTTGGTGCAACGTGTAGATAACTTCAAAATTATCATTCTCAACCGAATCCTAATTAGATCCTTTAGGAAAAAACCTTATGAATTTTTTGGAGAGGTAAAATACCTACTCTTTTAAAATTAAAAACTTTGAGTGTTTGGAAGCAAGTGCTTCATTTTAAACACTAAAGATTACCTTACCAAGTTTGACCCAAAGTCATACGAATGTGTCTTTTTAGGTTACTCCCAAAATAGTAAAGCCTACATCATCCTTAATAAACCACCAGGAAAATTGAAGAATTACTCAACGTGACATTCGATGAAACTCCTCCACCCTCTAAGACATCACCCTTGGGGGGGGGGGTTGGATGATGATTAGATAAAAAATGAAGAAATTTAAGGTTACCGAAAAAGAAAAACTTTAGAGAATGACTATTGAGGAGAAACTTTAGAAATGACCAAAATAGTCAATTATTAAGGAGTCTAGTAACCATCCATTAGAAAAAGTCATAGGAAAACCTTAACCAAAAAGAAAACCCTTCTTGGGTCCCACACCAAGCCCAAAACCAAAGTAACTTCTTTTGTTTTATATCAACTATAGAACCTAAGAATGTGAATGAAGCCTTAACAGATGAAAGTTGGATAATCGCTATGCAAGAAGAATTAAATCAATTCATTGCAAACGATGTTTAAGAGTTAGTTCCACAACCTAGGAATATGACAATCATAAGAACTAATTGGGTGTTTAGAAATAAGTTAGACGAGAATTGCATCATTTCTCAAAATAAGGCTAGGTTAGTTGCTCAAGGCTATAAGCAACAAGAAGGCATCGATTATGATGAAACTTATGCCTCAGTTGCTAGACTTGAGTCAATTAGGATACTACTAGCTTATGCTTGCACCTTAGATTTTAAGCTATACTAAATGTATGTAAAAAGTGCATTCCTGAATGGTTTTACCAATGAGGAGGTATACATGGCACAACCTTCGGGATTCATTGACTTTAAAAAACCAGATCATGTTTATAAACTAAATAAAGCTTTATATGGTCTTAAACAAGCACCCAAAGCTTGGTATGATAGATTAAAAGCTTTCCTTATTAAACATGAATACAAAATGAGAATTGTAGATAACACACTTTTTTCACTAAGAAGAAAAGTTTCAAATTTAATCATCGTTCTTGTTCTAGACATGTGTGATGAATTCTGCCAAAATAATGCCATGCGGTAGAGATGAGCATGACGGGGAAACTTAACTTCTTACTTGGATTACAAATAAAACAAATGGAAGATGGTATTTTCTTTAATCAATCTAAATATATTAAAGAAATGCTTAAGAAATTTAGCTTAGAAGATTCTAAACCAATGAAAACCCCTATGTCCTCCGATACTAAACTCATGAAAGACGAAGAGTGTGAGTCGGTAGATAGTACCAAGTACCGAGGCATGTTAGGCAGTTTATTATACCTAAAGCAAGTAGGCCCAGATATCATGTTTAGGGTCTGGCCTTTTGGCCACTTCCAAGTGGCTCCCAATACCTCCTCATTTGAAGCGATTAAGCGTATCTTACGATACATTAAAGGCACTACGTACTTAGGATTATGGTATCCTAAGGGGACCAGCATAGAAATAGTAGTATATGCCGACTCTGATCATGCGGGAGATTATGTGGACCGAAAGAGCACTAGCGGTATTTGTACGTTCGTGGGATGTTGTTTGACATCTTGGTTATGAGAAGGAACAACCGCCTCTTTCTATATCCATACCGATTGACAAATATATAAAAGCGACAGAAAGGCATGTCAAATAGCACTATGGATGAACAAAAAAAAAAAAAACAAAAATGCTCTTATCGACTATGACGTACGACTTGACGACGTTTCGATTATGTTGACAACAAAGGCGCGATTGACCTTAGCAAAAACCCGGTGCAACACTCTCGTACTAAACACATCAAAATACGTCACCACTTTCTTTGTGATAATGTCCAGAAAGGACATATCTCAATCGAAAAAGTGCGTCGTCAATATCGCCGACATTCTTACTAAATCCCTTAAACGTGAATCGTTTAATTATCTTCATCTTGGTTTAGGAATGATGGAACACATTCCATAAACCGTGTTAGTCCGCTTCTCTTTCTTCTAGTTTTGATTCTAGTCCGTGTTCCATTCCATGTCGTGACAACTTAAATACTTTATCCGAAGTACTTTGAGCATTTTTAATTCACGAAATGCAAATTAAAACGTCACTCCTTTATGTAAAGTTGTTGTCAAAATTTAGTCCAAAAAACCCGTGCTGAGGACGGCCCCATATCGCAGGCGGCCCCAAAGCTTATTTGGGCGCCCCCTGATCGATATGGGACCGCCACCAACAGACACTTATTATCTGCACATTGTCAAAAATTTTCAAAACTCAAAACCAAACACCCCCTTTCTGCTGGTGCGACGAACACGAAACCAAAACCACACAAAATCTCAAAATCAACAACCTAAACACTAATTGAGATCAATTCAATACTAATTAATTAATTCATAACATAATAAAGATAATTAATTGTAAGTCATTTCATCTATTTTCATTCCAATTTGTGTCTAGGGTTCATGTTGAACAAAAATTCAAAATTAGGGATTTTTCATTTTTCTTGTGTTTAATATACAAATTAGGCCTACAATTAACACATTGTTTAACTATTTGAGTCCCGTAGAAATAGGATTTGCAGTTTAAGTGTGTTTATCAAAAATTATTTTCACAACAATACCCCAATTTTATTTTCAAAATCAATCACGTATAGGATCACTAATTAAAATTATGGTTATACATTGTTAATAACACTACCAAAAATAGGATTTTTGAATACATGCATATTGATCTCATAACAAATTAGAGATACATAAGTCTATGTATTTTTCGACATGCTTGGATGAGCAAAATCAAAATTAAGGGGCTTTTGAGGTTAACTTTAGGATTTTATTTCTTAGGTCAAGCTAATCAGTTACTACACATTTGTCGCATTTAGGCACACACTAAATTACCGTTAAAATTATTAATACATGTTTCAATAGTTATAAAATATGACTTTGGTTTATTTTAGTTTTAGGTGACCATGCATCTATAACCTCGGACTAGATCACCAAAATACCCAAAAATACATGTCTTACACATTATCAAATGTAATTTAATCAACAATTACAAAAACACCATTGCAAATCTTGAAAAACGATTACTTTCATGGAGGGAGGGTTTGTAAGTTAAACTTTTAAAAACATGGAGTCTTACGTTGCTAGTTTGGGCGATTATTGGTTTTAGATTGTTTATATGAGCATAAAAAAACAAATTGTTATTCCTCGTTTTGTTCTTCGATGGTTTTATAGTCGACTGACGTTTGACTATGTTGATCCCAATCTGAATAGTCTTTCTAGCCTGTTATGGGTGGTAGCCATCTGGGATAGATCCAAAACCAACTACAATGAGAAACAATGACTTATGAACAAATATTAGTTATGCGAAAACTAACTTATACTGCTAAGAAAGAACAATGATTAAAAAAGAACTTGCATTACTATAAATCTTGCTAGATTACAGATTTCTAACTATGAATTTTGTGATCTTATATAATATAAACTAATTGCTGTTAGGGTTCATTTTATTCACCAAGGAAAACCCTAATGGCTTACAAACCGTTGTGAAGAGATAATGCTATCTATTCCTAATATAACTGATTGATATCTCTAACGTATAATATTATATTGCTAGCAGTACTAACTTACTACTAACAGTACTAACTCTTCTACCAGTTACTAAACTAACTACACATAACAGTACTAAGTCAGGAAAATATAATTCCCAACAATCCTTCCCTAAACATGATGTTCACTTGTTAATTTTTTGTTTCCTTCAGTTTAAGCTTCTTGTTTCACTTGGGGATGTATCAAACCATAGCTATTCTTTAATTGCCTCTATTTTGATAACTTGAACTTTTTTGTGACTTTGTAATATTTAACATTCATTAGCTTCCAGTCTTTGTCATCTTTACAGCATCTAAGCAACTCAGCAACACCAACTAAGTTGGCCTTGTAGTTTTTGGCAAACTACCAGCCATATGTCGGATTGATTGTTTCCTTTTCAAGTAGCCGTTTGTCTAGATAAACATATGCTTCATTGCAATAACATGGATTGCATTGATAAACATATAGTTTTTGGCCAAACTATCAACAAATCAACAGGATTTGAGAAGTCTTTACCAAGAGAAGTTTGCTTTGACTAACCAATCTTACTGTAAAGAATGGTGAGTTGAGAACCATTATATTTTTGGCAAACTATAAGCCATTAATAGATTGAGAAGTCATTACCAAAAGCGTTTTGCTCTGGACTTAAGACAGTTCTTTGATGTCTGTTAGCATAGGTAAACTGTATGACCATTTGTTGTTTGGTTATAAAACCAACACTTAAAGATCCTTCTCACTTCCATCATAGCTTCCAGATTCATCAATCTGCTTTTGAATGAATCTAAGCAGATCATAAGCACTATCACTTCCAGACTCAGCAACCAACTTTAAAGACATCATATTCTTAAATGTTTCTTTTGTGAGTGGATACTTCCTCTCTGCAAGCATATGAATCTCAGTACATCTATCCAGTGTTCAAAGGTATCGAACCCTACAATTCTCATGAAATTCCAAACTCGAAGGATTCCATCTTTCTTGATTTGCCCGAGTTCATCTTCTGCATTTGCATCATACTTTATACTTAATTCCAAAGAACTAGATCAAACACCTTCTAGAGTAGTTGTTTCATAAACTATACATCAAACAGGTTAATATTAATCCACAAGATCAGCCTAGCAAACCTTGTCACCATCTCAGAAAGGTTTTAATCCATCTTGAGCTTCCATCAGTCTAAAAGATCCTGTAGTAGATGCCCTACGCTCTGTTTGTCATAATGATAGAATTTTGATTCCCAGTTAGTAATTAGAAATCTCTTCTCTAGGACTTTATAATTTACTATTCCTTCTTCATCTGGAACTATCTTCAGAAAAGTCTTTAGATGCTCTTCTTCTTTAAGGTCAGAATCTGTCTTCTTCCTCTTAGACATTCTTTTCATTCTTGGACTTTCTGTTTTCTTCTTTGAAGCATCACTATCAACATGTGTTTGCTTCCTTGCCTTCTTTCTTGCTTTCATCTTTAATATTGTACCTGGTCTCTTCCTGGTACTCTCCTCAACTTCTTCTTGCTTAACTTCCATTTTAGTACTGTCAGGTTCTTCAAGAACCTTCTCCTTCTTTGAAACATCTTCATTGCTGTCCTTCTTATTCATCTTCTCTATCATCTTTTTCTTTAAGCTAGACCCAATAGGAACAAAGTCTTGAATAGACTTCTTTGCTTTTTCATACAAAACTTGAACTTCTTCAAACTTCTTGTTTCTTAGTTTATTCTGTATATATCTTCCCACATGCTTTAAGAAAGTTATCATCTAATTTCTTAACTGAGTTTTAGTGAGAGGTTTGTTCCTGATAGCTACTGCTCTTTGTTCTGCAAGAAACTTCCTCTGAGCTGCAATAATGTCATGCAAAAATTTAGCTCTTTGTTCAACAGTGAATTGTTCCCTTTCTGCCTCTTGAAGTCTTTTAGCTAAAAGTGTATCTGCATTTATCCTTGCTTGGATTTCATCAAATTCGCTAGCTAAGACAGCCTGAGTAGCTTCTTCAGCAGCAACCCTTTCTCTTTCTAACTCTGCTTGTAATTCAGCATTAGCCTGTATTGCAAACTCTTTATCCATAGCCAATTGAGCTGCATCCAAGTCACTTTTATTTAGCTTCTTTGCAGGCTCATGCTCCTCTTCAAGAACACCTTTGCCTTTATCTTTAGGATCTATCTTTGGAAGTGGCTTCAAAGTTAAAACTGATCTTTCAGGCCTATCAGATTCTTTAACTTCTTTAATAGCCACTCCTTTCAGCTTTGCCTTGTCATCCTTTATTTTCACTAGAGTTTCAGCAAGTGTTATATCTTCATTATCAAACACACTTGTTGTAGTAGGAGGAGTCATTGGAGTAGCAGTACTAACTTCTGGTCTGCTGGCAGTACTAATATTAACAGTACTAACTTCAGGCATAACAGTACTAACTCCTATATTACCAGCAGCATTAACTTGTTCTTCATTGCTTCCTCCTTTTTTTAAAACCCCTGTATCATGTGTCACATTTAGCTCCTCAGTCTCTTTACTTTCCCTCCCCTTATTCACAACTTCCTTCGTGTCCATATAGTCTATACCATCAGCATCAAGATTATCAAAGGCACTGTCATCCAAAGTTGGTCTTGGTTTGGCATTTTTCCTCCCCTGTTTAGATACAGACTCCTTCTTACCCAACTTTTTCTTCATGGATAAAATAGACACACTCCTTAACCATGCTTTGTGGTGTGAGATGCTAGGCTTACACTTCTTCTCCAGCTTCTTGATTCTAGTTTTCAGTTTAAGGATCTCTGTAGCCTGAGCATCCTTGGAAGTCTCCAAAGCAAGAACCCTGTTTGACAAGTTAGTGCCAAAGAACAAATAGATTACTATTGGTTCAAGCTACCCTCAGCTATGTCAGATGTGTGACCACCTGAAAGAGGATTATCATGGGGTAACTGAACCTGATCCCCTTCACTCCCACCAGTGCCCTCTTAGGTCTGTCTAGAGTTTTAGGTGATGTTCTTGTCTAAGAAGATGATTCAGTAAGGAGAGGGTGTTGGTTGGGGTCAGTGTGTGTCTTTGTATTTGGACTGTACATTTATTGACTGTTTGGGTAAACTGATGAGTTATAAAACTGTTCATAGTGAAGTAGAGACATTACGGATTTTATAGTTGAGTGCATAGTAAAAATCGGCGCTTTTCCGATAGAAAGTCCACAATCTTATGAAACTGAGCATTCCCTTCAGTTCTTTCTAAATAAGCAACATGTTATGTTGTGGCAAGATTAAAGTGATCCTTGTTGTTATTTTTGGGGAGTAAATCGGGAGATTGTTCGTCAATTAGAATGGTTTAGGGTTTTGTATTGTGAACTTGATGTGACAGTGATTTGCCGGAAGAGTGTCCTTTGAGAGGAGAGTGGAAGCCTCTCCGTTTGTTTTGTTGTGTTGAGAAGAGATTTCAACTTCACCTAATCTCTATCTAAGCTTCTCAATTCATAAAACCCTTATCCAATCTAATTGACGAAAATACACCCGATTACTCATAAAATTAACGAAAATGGACATGCTCTTGAATCTTGCCCCAAGCATAACATGGTTGCGTATTTAGAAAAGACTGAAGGGAATGCTCAGTTTCATAAGATTGTGGACTTTCTATCGCGAAGCTCGATTTTCTATGCTCTCACTGTAAGTCCTAATGTCTCTACTTCCCTTATTGAACAGTTTTGGAACTCAGCAGTGTCCCAAACAGTCAATAATGTCAGTCAAATCAAAGTACATCAATAATGAAACACTAAAAAACACAATATCATTAGGATTACGTTATAGACAAGTACCTCACTACACTAACTTACTCTAGGAAGAAACTTTATAGTGGGAACTGCGGAGGAGTGTAGAGGGAAGCTGGTTATGTGAACACTTGTTAACCCTCGTTGATGGTGGGACTATACTGATGACATAGCTTGAGGGTTGCTTGAATCCTAGAGGTGAGTTTTGGTCTTTGCAACTATACGTGTCAAAATGGGGTCTTTGCTTTGCGAGACTTCAAAGGGTCATGCTCAGGCTAAAGAGATCCTTATATTGAAATCTCTAATCAGAAGCCGTGTGAAGAAGTGTTGGGTATGCATAGGCTCGCTAAAAAGATATTAGATTGGGGTTTGGTGTGGCTGGCTATTTCTAGCCATTGAAGAAAAAAGTTGGTAAGAAGGATTCTATATCTAAACAGGGGAGGAAATAAAATGCCAAAACCAAAGACAAAATTCTGGATGATTGGCCTTTGATATTCTTGATGATGAAGGTATAGAATATATGGACACGGAAAGGAAGTTGTGAAGTAGGGGAGGGTAAGTTAAAGAGACTGGGAGATAAATGGGACACATGATACAGGGTTTTAAAGAAAAGGGAGGTAGCAATGAAGAATAAGCTACACTTGCTGATGGTAATATAGGAGGTGTAACTGTTGTGAATGAAGTTAGTATTGTTAATGCTTAGTTATTGCCAGCAGACCAGAAGGTTGTACTGCTTACTCCAATGACTCCCTCATTACTTCAACAGTGTGTTTGATAATGAATGATATAAAACTCTGCTAAAACTCTAGTGAAAAATAAAGGATGGACAAGGCAAAGCTGAAAGGAGTGGCTATGAAAAGAAGTTTAAAGATTCTGATAGGCTGAAAGATCTGTTTTAATTTGAAGCCAATTAAAATGTTAGATCTAAAGTTAAAGGGCAAAGGTGTACTTCGTAAGAGGTGCATGAGAATTGCAAAGAAGATAATTAAAAAGATGACCTTGGATGAAGTCAAAGCTCGGATTAGGATTAAGCTGTCTTCGCGTTACAGGCTAAGCTCGAAATTCCAAGCAAGATTTTACGAAAAGAGAAATGGTTGCCGGGGTTTGGGGTGGTGCTGAAGAAGCTAAACAAGCTGCATTAGCTAGAGAATTGATGAAATCCAAGCATGGATAAATGCAGATTACCACATTGTCAGCTAATCAGACGCAAGAGGCAGGAATGGGAACAATTCACGGTTGAACAAAGAGCTAAATTTTTTTGCATGTAACTATTGAAGCTCAAGGGAAGTTTTCTTGGCAGGAACAAAGAGCAGTAGCTAGCAATGTACATACCTATCTAGATATTTCATATGTTTAGAAATGAGATGATTTCTTTATTAAAGATGGGGGGAAGGTTTATACAGGATTAAACTATGTATCAAGATGTTGTTGAAAGTAGGGCTCTGTGGGGTGTTGAAAAAAGACAAAATAGAAGGTCTATTCAAGTCTTTGTCTTCATTTTGGGTATGCTAAAAGATGAAAGATTGATAGAGGAAGATGAATAAGAAAGGAAGCTTATGAAGATGTTTCATTAGAAGGAGAAGGTGCTTGGAAGAAACCTGACGGTACTAAAATTGGATGTTTAAGCAAGTAAGAAGTTGAGGAGATTGTACCAGGATGAGACAAGGTACACATATTAAAGTATGCAAAAGCAGAATGAAGGCAACGGGAGGCTATTCTAAATCGGTGTTTCGGGTGGATTCTAAGTTGTTTTATGTTAGTGATTGCTTCATGGTTATTAGTTGGGTAGCTTGTGGGGTTTGTTATATGAGTGGGTCTTTTTAGTTTGTAGATGATTGAGTTTGTCATGGTCGGAGTTTGGTACTGTGGTTGTTGGTTGTGGTTTGGTGTTAGGACTTGGTGAGTGTTGCTGTGGGCGTTGGTAGTTCGGGGTTGATTTTGGGAGGCATTTTGACTAACATGGTGCGGAGGGGCATCTAATATATGGTTCATTTAGATAGGGATGGTAGATATAGATGGTATTTAATACAACTGTTTCTGAGTTGGTGTCATAAGGTTGGAAATCTAGGATGGTTTTGTGGGAGGGTTATACATCCTGGTGATGTAGAGGTTTGTCAAACAACAGACTCTTGAAGCGGGTTGTATCTCAGTTCTTTGGGGAAGATTGTTTAAGGATAATGTTTCGAGGCAATTGCTGAAGTGGTTAAGAGGGAAGTGATTGGTTTGTCTGGTTGAGGTTGTGGGGGTTGAGGAGATGTGTGTTGGGGTGGGGGATGTAAGTGTTATTTCTGGTTGAGGGGTATGTGTTGCAGTGGAGGGATGGTGGTTGTAGTGCATAGATATCTTTGTTTATGGGTTGTTGTGGCTGGGAGGGTTTGTTGGGGGATTGTGTTCGGGTTGTGTGTGTGACGTTGGTGATGAGGTGCTGGATGGATCTTTGATGAGGGTGGTTGAGGGTTGGTGGGTGGGTGGGTGTTGGTGAGGGTTGGGGTTGGGGGTGTTACATTCCTCACATTTTCGGTCATCTGGCTTTACTTGAGTTTTTATGACTAATAGATAGGTAGTGGAATGTGATTAAAGGAGGTTGGGTTGGTATTAGATTTGATTGGTATGCGATGATAGTTTGCCAATAAACTATATGGTTCTCAAAATCACAATGCTTTACAGTAAAGAGTTGGTTGCTCCAAAGGCAAACGGATCTTGGTTAAAGATTCTCAAATACGTTGATGGTTGCATGTTTGCCCAAACTATCATGGTTCATCAATGCCACCATGTTATTGCAATGAAGCTCTTGGTTATTCTAGATCAAACGGCTACTGTAAAGAAGAAACATCAAATCCGTTTATGGCTGGTAGTTTGCCAAAAACTACAAGGCCAACTTAGTTGGTGTTGCTGTGTTGCTGTAAAGATGACAAAGACTGGAAGCTAATGAATGTTAAATATTACAATGTCACAAAAGAAGTTCATGTTTATCAAATAGCGATTAAAGATACTATGTTTTGGATACATCCTCCAGTGATCAGAAGCTTAAAATGAAGTAACATTAAAGATTAACAAGTGAACATCAATGTTTAGAAAGGATTGTTGGTATTATATTTTCCTGACTTAGTACTGTTTGTGTTAGTTAGTTAGTACTGGTAGTAGAGTTAGTACTGTTAGTAGTAAGTTAGTACTGCTAGCATATATTAGTTAGTACTGTTAGGAGATATGCATGAGTTATATTAGGAATAGATATGCATTATCTCTTCACACGGTTTGTAAGCCCATTAGGGTTTCCTTGGTGTATAAAAGGAACCCTACGGCATTAGTTAGATATATAAGTTTCACAAATATTCATAGTTAGAATTCTGTAATCTAGCAGATTTATAGTAATCAAAGTTCTGTTTTATTCATTGTTCTTCTTTAGCCAGTATAAGTTAGTTTTCGCATAACTTATATTGTTCATAGTCATTGTTTCTCTTGTAGTTGGTTTGGATCTATCCAGATTGGCTACCACCCTTAACAGGCTAGAAAGATCTATTCAGATTGGGATCAACATAGTCAAACGTGAGTTGACTATAAAACTCGAGAACAAAAACGAGGAACAATTTGTTTGTTTATGCTCAATAAACAATCAAAACCAATTAATCCAAACTTAGCACGGGTATGACTCATGTTTTTAAAAGTTTAACTTACAACCCTACCCTCATGAAAGTATCGTTTTTCAAGATTTGCAATGGTGTTTTGTAATGGTTGATAATTCATTTGATATGTGTAGAATGTATTTTTGGGTATTTTGGTGATCTAGTCCGGTGATTCGAGGCATGGTCACCTAAAACGAAAATAACCAAAGTCATATTTTATAACTATGAACATGTATTATTAATTTGAACGTGTATTTAGTGTGTGCCTAAATGCGACAAATGTGGAGTAACGATTAGCTTGACCTAGAAATAAAATCCTAAGAGTTAACCCAAAAGCCCCTTAATTTGATTTTGCTCATCCAAGCATGTCGAAAAATACATATGAATTATGTATCTCTAATTTTGTTTATGAGATCATTATGCATGTATTCAAAATTCATTTATGGAGAGTAATTAACAATGTATAACATAATTTTTAGTGATCCTAACGTGAGTGATTTTGAAAATAAAATTGGGGTTTGGTTGTGAAAATAATTTTTGACAAACACACTTTAATCATGCAAATCCTATTTCTACGGGAAGCATATTAGTTATACATTGTGTTATTGTAGTCCTAATTGTATATAAACACAAGAAAAAATGAAATCCCTAATTTGAATTTTTGTTCAACATGAAAACCTCTAGACACAAATTAGGAATGAAAATAGATGAAATGACTTACAATTAATTATCTTTATGATGTTATGAATAATTATTAGTGTTGATTTGATCTTCAATTAGTGTTTAGGTGGTTGATTTTGAGTTTTGGTGGTTTTGGTTTCGTGTTCGTCGCACCAGCAGGAAGAGGGGGTGTTTGGTTTTGAGTTTTGAAAATTTTTGACAATGTGCAGATAATAAGTGTCTGTTGGTGGCGGTCCCATATCAATCAGGGGGCGCCCAAATAAGCTTTGGGGCTGCCTGCCATATGGGGACCGTCCTCAGCACGGGTTTTTTGGACTAAATTTTGACAACAACTTTACATAAAGGAGTGACGTTTTAATTTGCATTTCGTGAATTAAAAATGCTCAAAGTACTTCGGATAAAGTATTTAAGTTGTCACGACATGGAATGGAACAACGGACTAGAATCAAACTAGAAGTAAGAGAAGCGGTTAACACGTTTATGGACATGTGTTCCTCTTCCTAACCAGATGAAGATAATTAAACGATTACGTTTAAGGATTTAGTAGAATGGTCGGCGATTTTGACGACGCACTTTTTCGATTAAGATAGTCCTTTCTGGATTATTATCACAAAGAAAGTGGTGAGTATTTTGATGTGTTTAGTACAAGAGTAGTTGCACCGGGTTTTAGGACTAAGGTCAATCGAGCCTTTGTTGTAACATATTCGGAAACGTAGTCAAGTCGTACGTAATAAGTCGATAAGAGCTTGTTCATCCATAGTGATGTTGACATGCCTTTTAGGGCGCTTTAATATTGGCATCGGTAGTGGATATAGCAAGATTGCGGTTTGTTTCTTCGAGAACCAAGATGTCAAATAACATCCCACGAACGTACAAATACCGCTAGTTGCTCTTTCGGTCCACATAATCTCCCGCATGATCAGAGTCGGCATATACTACGGTTTCTATGCCGGTCCCCTTAGGATACCATAATCCTAAGTGCGTAGTGCCTTTAATGTATCGGAAGATACGCTTAACCGCTTCAAGATGAGAGGTTTTGGGAGCCTCTTGGAAGTGGCCACAAAGGCAGACACTAAACATGATATCGGGCCTACTTGCTGTTAGGTAGAATAAACTGCCTAAACTTGCCTCGGAACTTGGTACTATATACCGACTCACACTCTTCGTCTTTAATGGTGTTTGAGTATCGGAGGACATAGGGGTTTTCATTGGTTTAGCATCTTCTAAGCCAAATTTCTTAAGCATTTCTTTAATATATTTAGATTGATTAAAGAAAATTACATCTTCCATTTGTTTTATTTGTAATCCAAGGAAGAAGTTAAGTTCACCCATCATGCTCATCTCGAACTCGGCATGCATGATTTTGGCAAATTCATCACACATGTCTTGACAAGAACGATGATTAAATTTGAACTTTTCTTCTAGTGAAAAAGTGTGTTATCTACAATTCTCATTTTGTATTCATGTATAATAAGGAAAGATTTTAATCTATCATACCAAGCTTTGGGTGCTTGTTTAAGACCATATAAAGCTTTATTTAGTTTATAAACATGATCTGGTTTTTTAAAGTCAATGAATCCCGAAGGTTGTGCCATGTATACCTCCTCATTGGTAAAACCATTCAGGAATGCACTTTTTACATACATTTAGTATAGCTTAAAAATAAGGTGCAAGCTAAGCTAGTAGTAGTATCCTAATTGACTCTAGTCTAGCAAAGAGGCATATGAATAAAAATGTCATCATAATCGAGCTTCTTGTTGCTTTATAGCTTGAGCACTAACCTAGCTTATTTTGAGAAAGGATGGATTTCTCCGTATAACTATTTCTATACACCCAATTAGTTCTTATGATTGTCATATTCCATAGGTTGTGGAACTAACTCTTTTAAACATCGTTTGCATGATTTGATTTAATTTTATTGCATAGGTTATCCAACTTTCATGCGTTAAGGCTTCATTCACATTCCTAGGTTCCATAGTTGATATAAAACAAAAGAAGTTACTTTGGTTTTGGGCTTGTGACAAGAGTTCTTTGGTTAAGGTTTCCTATGACATTTTCTAATGGATTGGTTTTTTTCTTAGATTCCTTAATATTGACTATTTTGTCAATTTCTAAAGTTTCATCCTCAATGTTATTCTCTAAGTTTTCTTTTCGGTACCTTAAATTGCTTCTTGTTTTATCTAAGTCATCTACCAATAAGGGGTGATGTGATTAGAGGGTGGAGGAGTTCATCGAAGGTAACGTTGAGTAATCTTCAATTTTCCTGGTGGTTTATTAAGGATGATGTAGGCTTTACTATTTTGGGAGTAACCTAAAAAGACACATTCGTATGACTTTGGGTCAAACTTGGTAAGGTAATCTTTAGTGTTTAAAATGAAGCACTTGCTTCCAAACACTCTATAGTATTAAAAGAGTAGGTTGTTACCTATCAAAATTCATAAGGTTTTTTCTAGATGGATCTAATTAGGATTCGGTTGAGAATGTATGTTGAAGTATTACGTTACACCAAAACTTTTGTGGTAATGATTGCTCATTCAACATAGTCCTACTCATTTCTTGAAGTGTCCTATTTTTCCTTTCAACCACGCCATTTGATTGAGGAGTGCGTGGAGCCGAGAAGTTATGTGTAATTCCATTGGCATTACAAAACTCTCCAAATTGCACCTATTATCAAAATTCCATACCGTGGTCGGTTCTTATTAACACTATTGTACATCCTAATTGGTTTTGAATCTTCTTACTAAATATTTTGAATTGATCAAAGGCTTCGGTTTTATCCTTAAGGAATCTAGTCCAAGTATATCTAGAGTAGTCATCTACTATGACTAAAGTGTAGTGGTTTCCTCCGTAACTCCATACGGCGGATGGACCAAAGAGATCCATATGAAGGAGTTCTAAGCATCTAGTCGTTGAGACTATATTCTTAGCTTTGTGACTAGCGTGAGCTTATTTTCTAATTTTACAAGCATCACAGAAGTGTTGATCAAACTTAAGCTTAGATAAGTTTCTAACTAATTCCTTAGATGCTAACGATTGAATGAGACGCATATTAGCGTGACCTAATCTCCTATTGTTGGCCTTAAAATATGTCGACTTATACGGAATTACATTAGATATTGTAAGGTGTGACTTGTAGGGACTAATTATGTCAAGGTTAGAAATACATATCGCTCACCACACCTGTATATTACATCCTTATACTTCCATAGAAGGGTAAGGATAAACCCCCAAACTTGTTATCTCTAAGTGTGTGTGTTTTCTTTTTCTCTCTAGAAACACACACATCTTTCCTTTCTCTCTCTACATCTAATAATATGGCTACTTATTTCTTTTATCCTCCCCGACCTCCAAATCATATTTTAGGCTAGAATCTTTATGGGTAACAATTGGCATCAGAGCCTAGGGCGTTTTGTGTTGTTGGTTTGTATTTTTTATGGTGTTTGTGCCTTAAATAAGCACTGTTCCATTGCTTATTTTTAAGCCAAAAAGCTTCGGCTTTTCATGGTTGGTGGTATTTTGTGCAAAAGCTTGAAAATTTCTTCTTTCTATAGTTTCTAGCTTATTTGTACAAGTGGCTTATGGATTTTCATAGCTTATTTTTGAGTTCTTATGGTTCGGATGATTTTTGTACTCAAAATCTTGATTCAAAATTTTTCGTGTTAAAAATCATCAAGTTTGGATTTTTATGGTTCTTATTGCCTTAGATAAGCAAGAAGTACAAAAATGTTTGGGCAAAAACATCAAAAAGTGTGTCTTTTTATGTTTTGAAAAATTTGAGCTTCGTCTAGTAGAAGGAGATTTAGCAGTGGCAGTGCAAGGCGAATTAACAACTTCCTTCATAAGGCGAATTAGCAACTTTCTTAGTACAAGGCGATTTAACAAGGTGATTTAACAAGGCGGTTTAACAAGGCTATTTAACAAGGTGATTAAACAAGGCTATTTAACAAGGCTATTTAACAAGGCTATTTAACAAGGCTATTTAACAAGGCGATTTAACAAGGCTATTTAACAAGGCTATTTAACAAGGCTTTAGTCACCCTTCCTCGTAAATTTGTGTTAAAATTTAAAAGTCCAAAAACCTGTAATATGGGCGGCCCCTATATCTCAGGTGGCCCCAAACCCTTTTTGGGCGGCCCCCTAATCGACATGGGATCGCCACCAGCAGATGTCTAATATTTATACTTAATCAAAAAAAATTAAAACACAAAACCAAACATACCCCTTCCCTGCTGGTGCGACAAGGACGAACAAAATCAACCCAAAACTCAAAATCAACCATCAAAACACTAATTGATTATCAAATCAACACTAATAATCATTCCTAACATCATAAAAATCATCAATTGTAAGTCATTTCTCTTTCAATTTGAGTCTAGGGTTCATGATGGACATAAAAATTAAAATTAGGGATTTTTCATTTTTCTTTTAATTTTGTACCATTAGGATTACTAGGATATAATGTATAACTAATATGCTTCCCTTAGACATAGAATTTAGATACACTGGTGAGTTTGTCGAAAAATTAATTTCAAACCAAAACCTTAATTTTATTTTTAAATCACTCACGTTAGGAACATAATAAAATTATTGTTATGCATTGTTAATACAACTTAAAAATGTTTTTAAACACATGCATAATGATCTCATAAACAAAATTCAAGATACATAATTAATATGTATTTTTTGACATGTTTAGATGAGCAAAATCAAATTAAGGAGCGTTTGGGTTAACTCTTAGGATTTTATTTTTAGGTCGAGTTAATCGTTACTCCACGTTTGTCATATTTTGGCACACACTAAAAATATTTTGAATAAAATGTTACAAGTAAAAGACTATAAAACATGACCCTATATATATATTTTTTTTTCATTTTAGGTGACAATGCCTCGAATCACTGGATTAGATCACCAAAATACCCGTAACTACATTCATCTCATATCAAATGAATTCAATCAACCATTAAGAAACACCATTGCAAGCCTTGAAAAATGGTACTTTCATGAGGGTAGGGTTGTGAGTCAAAATTTTGAAAACATGAGTCATATCCGTGCTAAGTTTGGATTAATTGGTTTTGATTGTTTGTTGAACATAAACGAACAACGAACAAATTGTTCCTCGTTTTGTTCTCGAGTTTTATAGTCAACTCACGTTTGACTATAACTCCGACGGTCATTTTGTGGTCAACTTTGTCATACAAAGTAAGTCATTCTCTCTCACTCTCGAGGAATTTGGTCAAATCTTGGAAATCCCTTTCAAGAGTTGAGTGTCACACACCGACATGTGGTTACTAGACTACTTGTCAATAAGTGCTCCAAGTAAAGGTCGTTACAAAACCACTCCTCCCTCACCAAATGTCATCAAGTCTCTTATTCAAATTCCTCGACAAGGTCAAGTCACTCGTACCAAAAACAAGAAACCCGTTGTCGTAGATAAAAACAAAATTTTAACCTGCGAAATTCAACCTCATATGAAACTATAGGTTGATATCATTCGTGAAAATGTCATTTGTCTAGGAGGTCATCCGGGTCATGTCTCTGCGTGTCTTTGTCATATGCTTTATTGCATTGAAACCTCCACTCCATACAATCTAGCATTTTTCATTCTCAAACGAATGGAAAATACTCGAAACAAACCTAAGGAGCTCTTACCTTATGGAATGCTTTTGACTAGATTGTTCAAACATGTTGTGTGTATTTCCTGAGTTAGCAATTGATCACTACATCTCATATGATTGAGTCATGCATCCCCTATCTCTTTATTATGAGTGAAAGACGTGATCGGATCATGGCAAGAAAAGATCTTGTGATTCAAAAGCTAGCTCTTCTTCCACCACTCTAAATCATCCATCCTCATCTCATCTGTTGGATGACATTGTTGATGTAAATGATGAAGAATCTTTTCGTTCCAATTCTTCTTCTCATTCTCAAAACGTCTCTTCCTCGTCCAATGTTGTCTTTAGAGTCGTTCAAAACCCTCCTCATGAAAGTCAACACTTGAACACCTACCTCTCCAAAACTATAGACCTTCAAACTCAACATCGAGATGATCATCGAAAAGGGTTAAGGTCAATTGGAAAAGCTCTCAAGGACATGATGAGTGGAAAACGGAAGTGAACATGTTTGCAAAAACCATTAGAAACTGTTATTCTTATATTATCTAGTACATTATACTTTAACTTTTTAATTTTCTCATTAGGACTAAGAATGGTAAAAGACGATTACATGTGACTTGGATGATCTTTTCAATTTTATCATCCTATTAACTTTATATGTGAACTAATTCTAAGAGATTATGGCATGCGTATAATACTACTATATGCTAAATGATTTGCATCTTAATTTAAGACCCTATATTCTTGCTTAAATTAGTTGATTCTTGAATTTGAAAGATGCTGAAATCACTAGACAAAAGAAAAAAGAAAAACTGGAAAATCTTGCTCTCTTTAGAAAATGGCCCCCATAAAGAACCGGCACCCCCAATATATATGGGACCGCCCAACAATATGGGACCGCCAACAGGAGGGAACGAAATTTTTAAGTTTACCTCTTTTTTTGTATCTTTGACCCTGCTATACATAGTCTCATGCTGGAATTTCCCTGTTTAGCTAAACCACCTCTTGAACCTTTTTATCACTCAAACCATGCTTTGCCGCTTTCTAACATTACTTTCATTATTTAACTCATCCATCCTTCTTCATTCACCATCACCAACTTCTTCTCATTATCATCTTCACTCTCACCACCAATGTCTTGCTCAAACCACCATCAAAACTTCTTTAGAAAACTAAGAATGTCGGTAAGACAAGTATGAAACTATGGAAGCGCAAGACATCGAATCCAAAATCATCACCTCTTTCCCAAAATGACTCACCTACATTTCCTCCAAGAGTCCATCTTCAATCTCCTTCACCACCATCCTACAATCCACTAAGAGATCAAATAATTAACCAACTTCACAACATATCCACCATTCTTGATTCACATACTAACCCATCCAATGCCTATATTCATGTACCACCTTCACCACCACCATAACAAATTCATCCTCCTGCTCATGTTCAAGTTGAATTTCACTCAAGCTTTTGTTATTGTTGCAAATATTCTAGACACCAATTCCACTCTTTGAGAAATGAAATCAACTTCATTCAATTTCTTCTCATCTGTCTCATACCTTAAACTTGCACTCCTCCAAATCATGTGTCACCAACCTCATCTTTTTCCCTCTTTAATTAATCATTCTTATATGATCAATCTACCTAATTAATCGACCATCTATTTTTTGATTATGGCATCTTCTAGATTTCAGAAATCCACTAGTGTAGCTATATGCCTTAATATGTCTTTACTTTATGCTTATCTACTTTATCTTGTAATGATTCATACCATTATAGTATGAATTTATCTTATCTCTTATTTAGTCTTAATTGCAATCAATGCTTCTTGTATGCGTTTCTTAAGCAATGAATGAAACTACTTTATGGTTTAAGTTGCATGAATTGCTATATTGCTACTAGTTGGGAATATTGTCTTACACTTGTACCTCTAACTTTGTTTTGTAGCAAACAAATTTTTGTAAGATCGATCCCTTAGTGCCTCAAACGAGGAGGAGCATACATCAAGGGGGAGTCATGATATCGTCGACTTCTTTCTTTCTACAACAATTAGACG
The DNA here is from genome assembly GCA_026074375.1 of Tanacetum coccineum. Lineage (NCBI taxonomy): Eukaryota > Viridiplantae > Streptophyta > Magnoliopsida > Asterales > Asteraceae > Tanacetum > Tanacetum coccineum. The sequence goes on along the minus strand of BQNB010022203.1, from coordinate 14,380 downwards.
ATCATCCTTTTTGAATTCAACAAAAAGGGGGAGAGATGGAATGAAACTCATTAATAATCTTGAAACATTTAATTTTATACAAAATGAGTTTATATTTTATCATCATCAAAAATGGGGAGATTGTTAATAAAATAATGTCTAAAAACGTTATTTATTTTTTTCGACCTCTCAATGTTTTGACAATAACAAAATGTAAAAACGTTTACGATAAAAATAAACGTTTACAAATTATTAATCGTAAAATTCTATTTCTAAGATTAGTGATCACTTAAGGTATGTACAAACAAATCATTAAGCATGATTAGTGATCAATAAAATATTTGTTTCTTAACCATCACATTTTTACAATAAAGTATTTTCACAAAAATAAATATACAAAATACTTTTTAATTAAAAGAAAAGTTTTATTTTAAAAAAACTTAAATTTGAAATTCAAATTTCCCTCCAAAATAGAAGCTTCTATACCAGATACAACATTTCTCACAAAAAGACAAAAACAGGAGCAGAGTCTACTGGGCGGCCCCCTTATAGGTCTAGCGGCCCCTAGATATATCTGGGACCGCCAGGACCGCTTGCAAACGATCGTTGGATTCGCTGGCTATAAATACTACACTATTTCTGGCAGAAAAACACACCTCTTTGCATGAATTTTTCCAGTCTTATTTCTCTCACTAAATCTCTTGATCACTAACATTGTTTGATCTTGTTTCAAGTGATCTAATCTTTTCTTCTCATCTCTCCTCTCTATCAAGTGCAAGAGAAGAACATTCGTATTCACCAAGAAACGAATTATTATTTAGTGATCTCTCCTCTCTTCGTCTAAGTATCAAATCTCTATTGTAATTATCTTATGTAATTGTGTGATTCGGATTATGTGTAAATCCGATAGTGTAGATCTTGTGATTGCATAGTGTTTGTGAAGTGGTAGATTGGTTCTAGCTAAGATTAGGACTCGACATTTAGCTTAGTATCGGAAAACAACGTAAGCGACGTGTAAACGGTTTTCTCCGCCTGAAGGGAGCTTGTTGACATAGTGAAATCTCGAGTAGAATACTCGGGGAGTGGAGTAGGGTGAAGAAGAGCTTCGTAGCTGAACCACTATAAATCCGCCTCATCATAATTAGTTGGACTTCTTCTAGATCGAATATTATCTCATAATCGCCTTTCTTTCTTAGCTTCATACTCTAAGTACTCGTTAAGCGTCATGTTCTCAATATCAGGCTTCATTTCCATGATTCCTAAAAATTAAACACAAGATACGAGTAGATTGTGCTTTTACAAGAAAAATAAATAACAAGAAATTGAAATATATACAAAACTCAAATTTAAAACCTATTTAGCTCCCTGACAGCGGTGCCAAAAACATGATGCGTATTTTCTTTTAAATAATTATTTACCAAGTTTTAAATTTATAAAACTCGTTTCACCTTACAAACGCACTAACGGGCAGAGAATCCGATCATGAGTAGTGTAGTTTTGATAAATCCGAGGTCGTCCCAAGAGCTAAAGGGCGGTTACAAATCTGAGTTTAAATTGGTTGTTACGTTTAAAAGAAGTTTTAGAATAATTGAATTGTAAAAGAACAAAAACTTAAAAGAAATGAACTAAGTATGATTGAAGAGAAAAAAATACGATCCTAATTACTTTGTAATTTACTTAATGATTCACTTTGTTCTACTATATGGGAAAACAAGGATTGAATGGTCATCTAATCCTCACAAACCTCGCGAATCCCACCATACATGTCATACTAACCGGAATTTTGTCCCATAGATCATGGTAAGCGAGCATCATAATTGTCATTCTTATGGTCAAAGTAATATAACCAAATAGATAACCATAATTAACAAGAAATAAATGAATCATAAGGATAATTAATAAGATAAGCTTAGCCAAAAATTGTATTCATACAATCTTTATCATCGTCAATTAATGAAAGTAATGAAAACATGATAATCGAACCAAACTAGTATGATGATGATCGGGACCGGATTCTTCCTTTTTAAAGGGCTAGAGAGTGCTGAAAAAAGACTTGGGGAGATGTCCTTGTCATCCCCTCGGATGGGAGGGAGAAGGATGATTATGAAGGCTGATTTTGGCCCCTATTTATAGGTTTCTAATAGTTTACGGCGTAACTGATTCGTGAGGTCACACCGTAACCTTGCTCATGTAAACATTCTAAAATATAGGCAAAATGGACTTTACGGCGTAACTGATTCGTTTGGTTGCGCCGTAACCATGACTAGGATAATAAATCTCCAACGTGGCAGGTTTATGGCATAACCGATTTGTTTGGTTATGCCCTAACCATGACGTGGCAAGTTTATGGCGTAATCTATTTGTTTGGTTACACCGTAAATCCTTTAGCAACATTGTAGTTATTGCAATCCAGTGGCTCGTCAGTTGTGATCCGGCTCTAACCCAAAACATGAAAGTTGTAGATATCACTTTCCTCTATTCATGGCCTCTTGAATCAACTTCAAAGGAGTTAGTATGAAGAAACTATGGTCAAAATACTAGAGCACATTTCCCGAAGTATCACGGGAGCATTTCTTCTTTGGCTTTGTTTCCTTTCATAATAACTCTTAATCATAAGTGGATAGCTTCTTATATATTAATCTTTTGCAGAAGTATCTATTAATCACGTCTTTTTGCTCCAATGCCTTGTTTAGTGTCCAATTCTCGCGTTTCTTGCCACTTACTTGCATTTTACCTGAAAACAACAAAATAACAGTAAATGTATCTAATTCAAGTGTTTCTAGGATAATTGCAAGTATTTTTAGGGGAAAATTGACACTAAAAAGTATCAAATATTTGATGTTATCACACTTAAGATATGAAAGAAAGCAACACTGAGTTCTTTTGTTCTTTTAATTTTCGAGTCATGGAGATGGGATTAGGATAATTTTCGAGTCATGGAGATGGGTTTTGGATAGGATCTGGAGTTTGGATTGGTTATGAATTTTTTGTTGTGTTTGAGGTTGTGATGTTGTTTATTTTTTTTGTATGTGATGTTGTGAATCTGAGTTTTGGATTTGGATGTGTTTGTGATGTTAGTTTGATTTTTTTTGTTTTGTGTACGAGAAAGTGGTGGTGGGAGTTGTGTTGGTGGAGTTTTGGGTTTTGGCGAAGGGGTGGGTTTCAGTGGTGGTTTGGTTCGGTGGTGGGCCCGTTGGTGGTGGTGTTGGAGAGATCCCGGTGGTGATGGTGGTGGTGGGAGTTGTGTTGACGGAGAGATAAGAGGGTTTTGGTTTATTAAAAGATAAAGAAAAATGTATTATTTAAAAGAAAATAATTATAAAAAAAATAGAGGGGTATTTTAGTCATTTTAGTTTGACCAAAGACTAAAAGTAGAACAAAACCTTTAAAATTCAGATTTTTTTGCACTTTTAAAATTCGATGGATCAAATCTGCAATTTGGCCAACCCACAAGGACCATTTTTGCAATTCTCTCTAAATTCAAAAGCAAAATACAAAATTAAAAAATGCAATGAAAAATCCAAAAACAAAACACAAAAAAATATTGTGATTTTCTATGCAAATATTAAAAACAAAATACAAAATTTGAAAAACACAAAAACACAAAAATATAATTTAAATAATGCAAACACGTATCTTCTCTGAATTATCAGATTAATGATGTTGTTTTTCACAAATTGTGATTTTCAAAAGCTTTGAATGCATCATTATCTGAGGGGGAGTTATTCATTTGAAAAATGATTCGTTATCGATAAAATATGTGTTTACTAATCATTTTCATTCACAAAAAGAAATCATATTTGAAAAATAAAAGTGTGCTGAAAACTGTAAGAATAACAAACTCTTGAATAAGTTCTTTAGGTAGATATTTATTCAATGGGGAGTTATAAATTTTTGACTATATCAAAATTCGACTAAAGTGTGTTCAAAACTACAAAAATAACAATCTCTCAAATATATTCTTTAACTAGACATTTTATTGAGGATGAGTTATACAATTTTTTCAGTCAAATCATCATCAGAACATCAAAAGTTAAGCATAAATGCAAAAATAACAAACTTTTAGATAATATTTCTTCCAAAAGAGGAAATTCAAGGAAGGATATTATTTTAAAGGGGAGTTATAAAGTTTTTTTAAAAAATAATAATAAAAAAAAGGATTCATAACTGCTAAAATAACTCAAAGGGTTAATTGAGAATAAGTTTTCACTCCAAGGGGGAGTTTTGAAACTTATTTTAGTCTGACAATGTATACGAAAGAAAGGATAGGGTCTAAAATTTCCAAAACCTCAAACTTGTTTTTGTACGTATAAAAGCCAGAGGTTTCATATGAAAGCTTTTCACTTTCGTACATAACCTAAGAAGCTAAAATCTTTCGTAAATCCTCTCAAGTTTGAGCTTTCGTATCCTTGCAAACACACGATCCAAATCGTTTTGCGTTACCCTGAGATTACCAAATGTAAGGATATAAGATCTTTTACGATTCCTTAAGCTGTTAAACGTTTTAATTATTTGATTTATAGGTTTCGTACAGATCTAGGGTTTCATAAAATTAAAAGTTAGGATTATGTGTAATTGATTGAGGCAAAATGTGATTGACTGTGTTGTGATATGATTTGTGTCAAAGGATCACTGAAAACAACATGTTTGGACCTTAAATCAAACGGTTTTATAACCGACAGAGGTTTCGTATGGATGAACTAATACTTACATAGATATAAAGGGTGTTTTAATGATTTAAGAATGATAGATAAATGGTTTAAATGATAAATCAGTGCTTAAAGTCGTTCTTAACACATGTTTATTCATACGAAAGCAAATTGATTTTGTAGTAAAGGTTACGATTTCATAAATCTTATTAGGCCAACATGTGAGTTTCGTCAATGCTTATTGGGCTTGTCTTAATGGGTTTCGTATAATCAAATGGGCTATATTTTGGGTTTCAAATATTTCTTAATGGGTTTTGAATATTCTAAAATAAGCTAACATTTTGTGTTACGAATATTCAAATGGCATTTAACAAATCCAATGATAAATTTTGTTAAAAAACACATATTTTAATATTGTTGAATGCGGCAAATGGTGAAGATCACGTCCAGTTACGATCGTTTTCTGAATTTAACAGAATGAGGAATGAGTGATCCATTAACCATTCAGTTTTCGGATATAAGAATATGATGTGGTTAAATAAATTTTTCCATTCAGTGATGATTCAAAAACTGATTCAAAGGATTTGGTGAACATGAATGAAAGCTATGATTCAAAAGTCTGTGATCATTTCTCAAAATGACTCACATGTTTCAAAATGAAAATTTCAAAGTTTTGAAAAAGAATTTTTCTAACGTCGTTCAACATGGTTTATAACTAACTTTTGGAAATCAATTGGGTAAATGGTCTAAGTTATGTCCGGTTTCAGCCGTTTTCTGCAATGAACAGAATGAGGAGTGAGTAACTTAGTGACCATCCAGTTGTTGTTTCATAAGTTTGGTTATACAATCATCATTTTTCAAACCATCTTTGAAAAATCAAGTGATTTTGGGCTATTTTATCTAAATTTTCTGTCAAAAAGTCATAATTTTGTGTTAAAAAGTGATACTTTTTTACTGAAAAGTTTTTTTAGAATATAAAGATTACTCTTAAATTTCTTAAATATCAATGGTTTTCACAAACAAGTGTTTTTTTTGCCAATTTGGTATTGTTCAAAATCAGAGTATATCTTTATTATTCTTATAAGAGTATTATTTCACAAATTGCTTTTTGGTGAGAAAACTCAAATAGAAAGTGAGATAAAATCCATACGCCAAAAAGTAAATCAAAGTATGCTCGAAAAAGAAATGTCAGAGCATACAAAATGAGATTAGAGAAAAGTTCAACATAGACCTATAATTTAGTAAAGATCTAATGAACCAATCATAGCCCTTCATTTTTCATCAAATTAAATAAAACTCACTTTCCACCTCTTTTTTAAAAATTAAATATCTTACAAACCGTTAATCGTTACGCAAAACGAAACATACCATCGCGACGAGAATTAAATCATCTTTCTATAGACGGGCACTTTGATATACTTTCAACGAACGTTTTTTTCAAAAAAAAAATTCAGTCACGTCTGAAAGAATCACATGTGATTCTAATACAAATCATATGTGATTTTTTCAGACGTGACTGAAAAAAAAATCAAAAAAAAAAACCGTCGAAAGTATATCAAAGTTCCCCTCTATAGAAAGATGATTTAATTCTCGCGCGATGGTGTATTTTTTGTCGTTTGACGATTTACCGTTTGCAAGATATTTTATTTTAAAAAAAAGATGTGGAAAGTGGGTTATTTTCAATTTAATGAAAAAATAGATTGCTATGATTGGTCTATTGGGTTTTTGATAAATGTTGGATCTACATTGATCTCATCTCAATGAGATTAAAAGAAAAAGACGAATAAAGCGTATGGCATATACCAAAAAAAGCAAGAATTGATACATGAGAAAAAAATGATAAAAGTATGCTAAAAAGAATTGCTAGAGCATATAAAAACAGACAGAGTGGAAAGAGACAAAAATGTTATATAATAGTTGATACTTATAATTTCTCTCATTTCACTAATCACTTCATTTCATCATATAGTATTCATAATGGCACAACAACCACAACAACAGGTTATTCCTGTTGATCAACTTGTCACCAAATATCAACGTATTGGCAGATGCAATAACTTTGCCATGCTCTAGAACATTCCATGTTCAGAAGAGTGCAAGATTGTTGGAATACTTCTGGTTGATCATGCTTTGAGTCACGCTTTGACAACAACTACTGATGTTCCATTCGTGTACTTACAACACTTCTAGAAAACTGTAAACAAAGTGCCGAATACTAAAGATACTATTCATTTCACAATTGACAAACAAACCATCACATACACTGTTGATATGTTTTAGGATACACTTAAGCTTCTAGTGGAGACGTCTGAAAATCCATTCATTGTTCCAGCAGACTTGAAGTATATTCCAAGATTTTTAAGGATTGTTAGCTATGAGGGCATTGTTGATAAAGTGAGTGCTTTCTACACGAAGAACTTGGCTCAACCATGGCAAACAATGCTCAAAATCTTCAACCGTTATCCTACTACAAGGACATCAAGTCATGATCAAACAAAAATCAACATTCTTTAGATTTTTCATGATGTGGTCAATCGAGTTCATGCTGATTATGTTGTGTTTAGCAGAAGAAGGATTCAATACAGTATCCTCTCTTCACAAAGCTTATAATCACTGATCTTATGAAGAAGTTTCCTTCCATTGCCCTGAGACTTGAAGAGGATTATCATTCCATCAAGGATGATGTGCCATTGGGAGGTATGTACACTACGGGGAATGTGACAGTACAAGGGATTGATAACGCTCCAAATACACATAAAATATCCCTCATAAAAACATTAAATATATATGTTAACGCATGAAATATTGCAAAGTTTGCTTGTTTGTTGTGTAATGTTCATTTCAGGACCAAAAGCAGAGAAAAGGACTAAACGAACAAAAGAATCCCGTTAAATACACTGACGATCGTTATATGAAGAATCTAGAAGAGAATCTAATGAAAAATTAATGAACAAGGCCAAAGTGCGGCACACAATTATTTTTGTGCGGCGTACTTCAAGACGAAGTAAATGCCATTTAATTAAACACCAAGTGCGGCGCATAATTTTCCTTGTGCGGCGCACTTCTCCTGTAGTTAGTCCCAAGTCATAAATGATTGCAATGATTGTGCAACCTTTCACTCCCTAAATTTTAGCAATTGATGCTCACTCAAAGGCAATAAATAGAGCATGATTTTAGAGGAGAAAAGCATCCGATTCTTCATTCTAATCATCTATAATTACTTCTAAATAGTTAGGAAATTGTTCTTAGGGAATTGTTGAAGAATAAACCTTATTCTTCATCACATTCAAGGTTTTAGTAGAGAAAAGTGTCATTTGATCTCAGAAGGTTATGTTAAGAAGGTGTTATAGTGGTTATAGTTGAATTTCCGGGTTGTTGGAATTATTGTTCAAAGGAAACACTTGAGAATCAATATATTTTGCTATTGAGTTTGGTAAAAACACGTTTCCCTACTTTATTATTATGAATTCTGAATTGATCATGCTTGTTATGTGTTTTGAATTGATGCATATTAAGTTGTTTAACATGTTTGTTTGTGGATCATAAGGGAATTATAGATTAAACTTGGATAACTTAGTGAATTTTGGAAATTACCAATATGAACTTGATGTTTTTACACTTAGACTTATTAATCTTCATTTGATCATCATTCTAGTCTGGATATAGGTCGAAAGACTCTGGCTAAATGCTTGATTTTCAAGTTGTTTGTCTATGACAACTAGATGCTAGCCTTGTGAGGATTGGCTAACAAAATGATCATTAACTAAGGGTAAAAGGGTTTAACGCTTAACCTCATGTCTAACGAACTTGGTTAAGAAAGTCCATATTCTTGTTTTTCAAACTTGAATTGAACTTTAAAACATTTTGTAATCAAAAGTAAAGGCCGAAAGGATTTTTGATTATAATAAATAGACAATCGTTTTAGTAAACTACCCATTTCTTTAATCGATTATACTTTAATTCTTAAACCTGTTATCCATCCAGGTTTATCCATATTTGTTCTCGTACCCCCAAACAACATCATTTTATATCTTGAAGTACCTTGAAATCTTTAGATCGTGACAGTCTATAAGATTTACTCCTTTCGTAATATAATCGACCCTTTTTAAGAATTACCAATCCCGTGGAACGACCTGGTCTTACCCTAAGCCTATACTATAAACGGGGGTTTATACTTTACCCGTGTGTTAGTTGGAATTGGATAAAACTAGTATTATAAATTTAAAGCTTTAATAACACATCAAAGTTTTGGCGTCGCGGCCGATGATTGATTTCATTCTTGAATTAGTCATTTTTATATTACAAACTAAAGTTTTTAAAATCGCCGTACAGTTTTCTAGCAAACAAAACCCATTTTTCACAGAAAGTACGCCGCACATAACCATTGTGCGCCGATTTTTTTGCAAAAACTCAGAAGTACGCCGTACTTCCAGCAAGTACGCCGCACTTTTGCCCCTTTTACAAAGAGAAACAGTTTTTTAAAGAAGGAGAACACCAAAACACCAAACCTCAAAACCTATAGACTGTATTTTGACCATTTTGAAAATGTGGAATTTGTTCCTTGTGTTTATAATTGTTAAAATCTTGTATTATCGTAATTTGTATATTAAAATAAAAAAAACCAAAAAGAACTATTTGATAGCTCGCTTATTTAAATTTCTAAATGCATGTGTATATCTCTTATTTGCTAAGTGTTGCTTACTTAACTTTGATATTATGCAAAATAAAAACTTAAAAAGAATTAAAAAACTTTGTTTGATGATAAGTGTGTTTAAAAACTTGATATTTGCTATGTGTAATAGATATTTAAGACATAATAAAAATAATAAACATGAAAGCACTAAAATTGAAAATTTTAAAAGACTAAAATCTCAGAAAGTACGCCGCAGTACGCCGCAATTTTTAAAAAGTGCGCCGCAATTTTTATAAAGTACGCCGCACTTTCTGGGCTGAAACTAAACAAAATGCTTGTTTCTTCATTTTTGAACGAGAATTGCTTAAACTTAAAAATGCTATCTGTTTATTGATAATATGTAAATGTAAAAAGGTATTGTTATTTGTTTTAACTAACCCACTAATGTTTGTTTTAATGTTGTCTTATTTTATAAGAGTTATGGATCCAAATTCGAGTCTTGGAAAAATTTGCTTAGGAGAAGACGTCGTTGTAATTTCGAGTGACAAAGTTGAAGGATCTGGAGACTGGAATTCTTCGGAATTTCAAGACACTTCTAACAGTGGACAAAAGAAGGCTATGGTCTTTTACCAGATGGATACCGAAGAAGTTAGCGATAGATTCGTGGCTCCTTGTTTTGTCAATGGGCTGGAAGCTTATGATGGTGAGATTAATCTTGGAGTAGAGGAGAACATGATCTCAAATGAATATGCAGTAAAGTTATGCTTGGAACATGAAGTTAAAAGAGGAAACAAAGTGGTTAAGAAGGAACTCATTGTTGCACTAAGAGGTGAAATCTACTTTGTGAAGTTTATTATCAACCCAGAAGAAGATGATGTTGAACCTGGGGTGATCTTCGGTAGATCATTCTTACGCATGACCAAAGCAATTACTAATTTCGGGGTTGGAACTGTCACAATATACCCTGATATTGATCCATTCTTGGAAGAAACTGAAGAAGAAGAAAATAGCAATGATGATTGGGACCATTTGCTTGATTTTAACATAGATGATGTACCAGTATTGGGTGAAGAAGGACTTCCACCATTCGTATGCAAAATGAGGAAGAGTAGCCGTAATAAAAAACGTGCAATGGAAAACCTTAACTTTTTCTATCAAGATATAGGAACATCTTCATCAGCTGGTGGTCATTTAACTTAAGAAGAAGCAGCTAAAGAAGAATAACGACTGTAATAGCTAAAATACTTTGCTATATTAGAGGGAAAGGCCTATAATCGAGACCAATGGCTTATTATGACCAAGTACAAAGAAAATTCTCGATGAAGTTTGGAAAGACAAGGTAGAGTTAGATGGAAAGATTGTAAAAGAAGAAGAGGAAGCAGTAAAAAGGATTAAGGGAAAAGCATTAAAATAAAAAGACGACCCCAGAGCTCATTTATATTTCATTAAGATGGAAGGACAGGTTAAAGAAAATGCGTTTACAATAATGGGTAGATATATATTACTATGCCTTACCGAATTATGACAGCTAGGAAGGAAGTATGAAGAAAGTTGAAAGAGGAATCACGATGATAAATCACACTCAGGAAGAAGCTATGGGGATACTCACAAATGTTCTCTGTCAAGTAGGGGTCACTACCTTGATTGCTAAGTTTCTAATCTTAGATATTTCGATTGACCGTGATTCACCGATAGTTGTTGGTCGAGGATTCCTGCGTACGATTGACTGCATAGTCAATACTCCTGAGAGACTTTTCTCAACGTTTGATGGGTTTTGTCACCAAACCTTCCGTGCTGCAAGATCAGATGTTATGAGAAATACAGAAAGTGATAGTGATGACGAAGAAGATTACCAGATAAAGAGGAATAAGTTTGGACCACCAATATATGGACCAAAGCCTGCATCGTACTTGAACTGTAACGATCCAGATGAGAGATTATTAGCTATACAATCCGTAACTAACCCATTCCGGAAAATTAGCGTTTGGAAGAAGGCAGTTAGTTTCCTTGGTTCGTTACCAGTGCCATTAAAGCAAGTCAACTAGAAGCCTGATTATAAGGGTTCGTATACTAAAGAAGAAGAAGCGACATGGCAATGGCGAACTGAGATAAGGTTAACTGATCCGTATGGAAACATTTATTTGCAAGGATTTACAACGAAGAAAATAGACAGGAAGTTGTCAAAGTATCATAAGTTGAGTGACATCATGTCACCCAACTGGTTTATGGAATGAAGAAATTGAACAAGTTGGAATAAAGGAGTAACTATATACTCTCGTTTTTACTTTTTATGTTATGTTTTAAAAATAAAATCATTTGTATAAATCCATAATGGATTACATTTGATGTACGGATATTAATCCGATATGAGATAATTATTAATATCAAGTATATGATAGATTGAAATTATGTTTAAATCATGTAGTGTGCAATATAAGTTTGTAAAAAATATAAAAAAACAATAATATAATACATATATAAAAAAGGAAAAGTATGCCGCACTTCTAGGAAGTGCGCCGCACTTCTGGCAAAACATGATTTTAACCCATTAAAAAAAACACTTACACAACTCACCAAAACCGCCGAGGTTCTCACAAAAACAAAGAAAAAAGTTTTCAAAGATCAATCTACCAAGTTTTTAATCATGCCTAGGGTATGTTTATATCATTCCTTAACTT